>JAOQMR010000002.1:10882052-10892671 GCA_027563865.1 Erythroxylum pelleterianum | reverse complement strand
TCTTTTGAGGTGAGTTGGGGAAACCGTATTTCTCAAATAGGATTAGAACATCCTAAGACAAGTATGATGACTAGTATGTGAATTTTGAACCTAGGTAATGCATAGTAGAATCTCAAATTGATGATAATATGCTTATGTATTTAAGAAACGACATTGTTTTGAAACAGATATTTTTATTACATATTTTGAGAAATGTTATTATTTTTATCAAATCTGAGTTTAAATTGCAAAGAATAATGTTTTATTTTATGAAACTACATTTTTGAATAACTTTGCACTTAGATTGTAAAAAATAACTTTTATTACATGAAATAGTGTTTTGGAATTTATAGAAGCATAACCGAAGCATGTATTCTGCATGTATTTGTTCTCTTTTGGCTTAGAGCCATGGCAAGGTTTCATTTTATCGATTGGACCGATAAATAAAGGCATAGTGTCTTACTTGATCTTTGTACTTAATATTTGTATATGATTTGTTTTGTAATTGGTGAGGAACCGATTGGCCAATCGTGTGCTGGGCACAACTGATTATGATTAAGCGATTCCCTTACCCTTAACGTTGGTAAATGAAAGTCAAGTCGTCGTATCGACACCTTTCTACGGGACTTGCTGGTGATTCCATACTTAGGGTCTGGACATCGACGAGGTCATCACCTAAGGTCATGACACTCTTGTCGACTGTAGTCCGGACTCACCACGGATGAAAGTCGAGCCAACACCGAGTATGGTGTGCACGTTAGTTTGACCGACTAACAGTGTCACACATGATTGTTTTGGCTTATCCTGATATTGAGTTTCCTATCGAGATTTAATGGATACATATGATGTTTTTATGCTTTTACGTACTAGAATTGGGCCCTGTGTTCACCGGATGAGTGAACTAATAGGCTAGGCCTATATGGCTCCTAACCAGTGTACGTTGAGTCGTAGGCTGGGCCAAAGCTCAAAGCGGACAATATCTGTAAGCGGGTAATCTGGGTTATTACATATGGTATCAGAGCTGATGCCCGAACCGTTGTGACAGCTAGGCTGGACCCCAAAGAGGACTGGGCCCTAAAGGGGGTAGTGAGTGTGAGATCCCACATCGGTTGTATAAGAGAACAAAGTATACCTTATAAGGGTATGAATACCTATCCCTTATAGACGCGTTTTCTATGGAATAACGCATCGGATCTCATCGGAACTCTAAGGTTAAACGTGCTTGAGTGAGAGTAGTTCTAAGATGGGTGACTTCTTGGGAAGGCCTTGGGAAAAGCAAAATCGTGAGGGCTTGGCTAGGCCAAGGCCCTAAGCGAACAATATCTATAAGCGGGTGATCTGGGATATTACATCCTTATCATCAATTCATAGGGCAAAAGTTACTAAAAATAGCATTACTCATCATCGCTATGGGTATCGTTCAGTATCGACAGAAGAATGGTACCTAAAACATAAGCACCATATCAGGTACCGGCTAGTTCGGTAAATAATGGTACCCAAAACATAAGTACTATACCGGTTACAAAAGCCAATCGGTATTGGTTTATATCAACTAGTACCGGTCGATATCTACCGGTACTTGAAATACCATAATTTACCAAGATTGAATTGTAATTTTAAATAATGGACTAAATTGAAAAAAGAAAACTAAAGCCATAGACACTCGAGCAGCACATATCTTCACTATTCTTTTCTTTCTTTTTCCTTACACTCTGTATACTCCTTTAATTATTAATATCAATTTATCTTTAAAAAGATTGTCAAAATGCAGTCTTTATAGCAGTAAAGGAAAAGGAAAATATTATTGGTTTGCGCATGCTTATGCTTGGAAGAATATGAATTTTATGAATTTCTCTTCAAATATCACATTTATATTTATTTATTTATTGGAATACTAAAAAGAGAATAAGAATTTAGTACTTGGCGTATAATCTTAATCATATTAATATAAAATTTCTTGTACTTCAGATTTCCTGAAAAATAATAAAAAATAAATTGTCATATTTAATAAAAGTCTAATAACATAATTACGTCTACCATTATATATATTACATAAGAAAAACATTTTCTTTTTATTAATTTTGAATATTAATATGAGTAAATGAATGTGTGTCTGTGTGCGCATACGCGTGGGTGTGTCTGTGAATTGAAATTTTATATTGTATTGATTAGTATAAGATATATTTGTCTGACAATGTTATTTTTAAAATATTTAAATCATAATAAAATTTTAATTAAGACAAATTTTATAATTAATTTTAAATTGTAAATAATGTATTTAGAGGATGAACTAGTGTATCTTTATTTTTTTATCAAAACACTTGCATTCATTCATTGCAAAAATAAAAGAAAAATAACTATTTCTTTAATTTATTTCAAATTTGTACAAAGCAAAGGTTTAAATATAATTATGCAATAAAATTTTAGTTAATAATTACTAATAATAATTTAAATTCTCTAGGTGTTAGTGATATATTAATTACTTATAACTTGCAAGAGCTTTAAAATTGTAATTATTAGTTCTATAAAAATTAATGAGTTTTAATAATAGAATGGTCATCTCTTTAGAATTAGAATGAAATTTTAGGTTTTCAATTCTTCACTTCTTTTAATTTCACTTATATTTGATGTATATGTTAAATTTTATATATGCGATATAAAAATAATTGTTAACGGTTTTGTTTCAGGTTTCACTTCTAGTTGATTATTTCCTCGGTGCAAATTCGTGTTGTAAATTGTAGTACTTAGAGAATTATGAATATTTATTATTCTTTTACTTGATATTTTGGTGTAATATTATTTATTATATGATGAAAGTACAATATTTTAAATACTTTGTATTATCCTTTATTTTACATTTGTATAATCTTTTTTATACTAATTGTGGTTATCATTCATATGTCAAATATGTAAAAGGTAATACTAACATAAAATAATAGATTGTTATTATTTCAATTTTTATTATAATTTTTAGAGACAAGGTTTATGTAAAATTATAAATCACACAGTATAATATATTGATGGACTATTTTGCAATTTGAAAAAAATTAAGTTCTATTTTATAAAATTTAAAAGGTATTTGAAACAGTAATTGATATTGACTAGTACCGGTACAGTATCATCCTAGAATTCAATTATTTGAGCTTATATCTCTTAATCTTTCTTTAAAACTTGTGTCTGCAGTAACAACTGTCAATTCCTCCATTCATCATTAGCTAGTTTGTCTCGTCTTCTCGCATCTAACCTCCTCTTTGCTAAATCTAGTTATTGTAGTGTTGACTAGACTAGCGATCTAAGAATTCGTCATTCTACTACTAGTTTTATTTTTTTTGGAATTTTAAAGAAAATATATTGCTCAAACGAAACTAAGTATTTACACTGTACAACCCTAAAATAAGGAAAGAAACGAAAAAAAAGTCACAACTAGAGGCATTTCCAAATGACCTCATCCAAATAACCATCCAAAAGCAACCCCACCCTCTACACACGCCAACGGCTACGCATATTCAAGCTCATGCTACCTTGAGTTCTAGAGGCAATAAGAACCTCCCTGATCACATTAACAATGAAATCCGCCAGTTCATATTTCGGCCTCACCTGTTGCTTATAAATTCTCCGATTCCTCTCCCTCCATAAATGGTAGATCACCATCTGAAACGCCGTCCGGATAATGAGGGCATCTGTCCGTCCAACTCAAGTTTCCCTAATTATAATATCCAAAACCACACTCCATTCATAAGAGGGTAGAAACAAACGAAGCAAATTGACAATTCTGCTCCAAATCGCTTTGGAATAAACACATTCAAAAAATAAATGGTCCCGACATTCACTAAGTTGGTTGCAAAGAACACACAGCGGGTCAAAGCTACCAAACCACCTATCTTTCGTACGCAGCCTATTCTTAATTGCCAACCACACAATAAACGCTGCTCTAGGACAAAGAACTTGATGTCAAACCACATCAGCCCACCCGACCTCCGCCAGACTCGCTCTGCCAATGGCATGGGCTGATTTGGTTGTGAAACCCCCCCTGATTAATTGACCACAGTTGTTTGTCCGAACCCGACGTGAGCACAACCCCTCCCAAATAATGATCGAGGATATAACCGAATCGACAGTCTGGCTTTTGCGCCCTCCACCGAACCACCCATGCAACTGACGCTTCTTTAAGAAATCGATTCCTAAATCCAGACAAGTCATTTCTCAACCAAAATGGGCTGAACCCATGCCAGTTATCAAACCAGAAGCTTATCCTTTCCCCATGCCCAATCTGCCAATTGATGAGAGGGTAGATCAACTCACGAAACTGTAAGAGACTTTTAAACATCCAAGATTGATCAAACCTCAATTGAATTTGTCAGAAACTCTGCCTACGAAGATGATAAGTCTGCACCTATTTCACCCATATGGCCTCCCGATCCGTAAATAACCGCCAAATACGTTTCAGAAACAACACTCGCTGCATCTGTGCAACAGAAATTATTCTCAATCCTCCCTGCTTTTTAGGTACCACTACATCACTCCACCTGACTTTCGCTGCTTTACAAGTACCATTTTTACCCATCCAGAGGAAGGCTTTCAAGATGCAATCCATTTCTTTAACAACACGTTTCGGAATACAGACATGAGCCGCCCAATGAATATGCATGATGTTCAACACTGAAATGATTAAGGTAACCCTCGCAGCAAAAGAAAGAAAACGATGCTGCCACGCGTTAATGCCATGTCGCAATTTTTCTAACAAAGGAACAAAATCCGAATATTTAAGTTTACCCTAAGTAATTGGCACACCTAGATACCTTAACGGAAGAGATTGAAGAGGCAATCCCACCAAACTACTAAGATGCTCACAATTGACAACATCGGCAAACACATAAATGCCACTCTTCTGGACATTCATGCGCATGCCCGACCATCGAGAGAAGGTGTCCATCAAGTTTAACATCCGACTAAATTCTCTTATCTTTTGATGTAGTAAAAGGTAAGATATTATTGCTCAGTCTAGTACCAAGTCTGAATATCATACTTTTGTTAATGCTCTACCATAATTATTCTTTTTTTTTTAAAACTCTACCATAATTATTCTAGTTTCAGAGGTTGTTAACTAATATAAGTGACACACATTCTTCTGCCACTATGCTTCATTATAATAATAGAAGTGTTACACAAATTTCTCACAATGACATTTTTAATGAACTGACAAAATACGTTGGAATTGATTGCCACTTTCAAGGTCATCATGTTACTCAAGGCACTATACAACTCCTTTTTGTATTGTTGACCAACAAAACAATTGATATATTCATCAAAACACATCTTTCAACTCATTTTCAAGATTTACTTGACAAATTAAAGTTGGCATCTAGCATCCTTTTTTAATTTTGAGAGGGAGAAGATGTCAAGATTAAGATTAGACAAGATCTTATCAAGTTATTCTTGTGTATTCCATGTGTTAGAATTAACGTTAGCTTAAATCCTAGCAAGATATTTTTGTATATCATGTATATATTTGTGTATACTGTATATCATGTATAATTTGCAAACTTATTTGTAAATATGTTGTATCTTGGGCAACGAAAATCAATCAAAATAAATTATTATCTCTAGTATTTTATTTCAAATTTTAACATTAATTTACTCTTTTGGCAATAAAACACAGCATTAATTGGTTATTAATCCAGAAAAAAAATATTAAAAAGACTATAAGGAGAAGAATGCCCAAGGATGGGTAAATTTATATTTACATGTAAACATTTCTAACTGGCAATTGTTACATTTAGTTGATATGGGTCCTTAACATTTATTATATCTTCAGCATAAAAAGAAATTAAGAACTTGAATCACGACAATCGAATGGAAAAAAAAAAGGGGTTGAATAAAGCGTAATATATGAGCAAATGCCCAGAAATTAAAGGGGTCAAGATTATCGAAAAAGTTAAAAGAAGCAAGGTAGGTCCCTTCCAGACAAGACTGAAAGGCCATTCAAATTCACACTCTTTTTAAAGCCAAAGCCATGGTCGTTACTGGTACGCCTTGGCCTTTCATGTGCCCCACAAGAACTATAACCATGAATTATTCTTCTCCTGTCTAATATCCTACCAATGACAGACAGTGATCGTCAACAGCCGAACCTGGCCTCTGCTTTCCCACCTGACCAAACCACATTTCGTGTGCCTGCCAAATTTCATACCACCATTTAATGTTTGAAATGGACAAAATCTAGTTTATTTTTTCAACTTTACTACCAGAAATGTTTTGTACCTTTCACCACTTATCAAACGGATGATAAATTCAAAGCTAAGACCCCCCGATCTCCCGCTTCAGTGTTAAAATGTCATGCCTTTACGTGTAGATTGCTAGACATACGCGTCCTTTCTCGATAATTTTTTTTTCTTATGTCCCTAATGGTTGTTAGTTGATTTGTTCAAGAAATAGCTGATGATCAAGTATTAAATATTCAAAAACTCGACCTAAGAGCAAACATCACATCACGATTTTATAAGTTTAATGTTTTAATCCATGTGGATAATTAATTAATAATTATTTTTTTACGTTAACCCTTATACATTATAGGTTAAAAAAAATTCATCAACAAAATATTAATAAAAGTAACATTTTAAAAAATTCGGCGTTGAATAATTTTTTTTAAAGATCGGATAATTTAAAATCTGTTATCCCTTTTTTTGTATATATATCCTTATTATTGTATATTTATGTAATAAACTTTATTTTTATTTAAATGCAAAATTGACCTATATTAATGGACAATAATTTTGAAAAGCAATACCCTAAATTGTTTATTTAAATTAATAAGAATAACTCAATCACTTCTTTAATTCTGTCAATACTTAATCTAGGTCCTTTTAATACCGGTTCAAATGCTAAGTATAATATTAACCATTCATAGCAAAGTTTGTGAAAAGAATAGGGAACTTATGCAACTCATGTTTTCGTAATAATTAATCAGTCAATTTTTACCATAGAATCAGATAGGAAGCCAAACCGACCTATTAAGTGTAACTAAGCTCTACTTAACCTACCTGTCCAAAGTGAATTAGAAAGATTTTTCTTAATCAATGGTGATCAGTAATATATAAAACTCTTTTTCAAAGTGATTTAAAAACATTCTTCTTAATCCGTCAATAATTATTTTGTGAAAAAATATGTATAAAATAAAAGTTATGCTTGTGGAAATTATCTAAATCACCATGTCATATATATTTAACCCTAACCCTCCAAATTTGTGAGTAAGTGAGATAATTAATTATCTCATCTCTTCAATACAGCACAGCTGCATCCCCTTTCGTGAAGAAGTTCAATATCCCTATCTTTTGAGTTAATTGGACAAAGATTTCAAGGGATTTATTAATTATTTTCCAAAAATATTTTGCAGTTTAAACTGAATTTAATTTTCCATAGTTATGTGATTTGATAACTAGTATGTTATTATATATATAATCTTGATAACTGAGCTATACGTTGACAATGCTAGCGCGAAATTAAAATAAATTTCAATATATATTTTAAATTTTAGGCAACTAATAAAAAAAGATATATTTTACAAAGTGTCATAAATTCAGATGTAAAAAGATGAGGAAAATAACAAAACCACAACTTACCTTTATATACTTAATTCTGTATATCTGATAAGATATTATAAGGGCCAATAACATAATATTTTATTAATATTCAATAAAAATATTAATAATAATTAATTATTATTTTTATTATTTATAATATTAACTATCATTTGTTTCCATTATTGAGATAAAATGATGCATTTCAATTACTTCGAGGCAACCCACCTAGTCGGCTTTCGATGCAAATTGGCACTGGCGTGTAGCGGTTAATAATGCTTGAAGACTGAAGATTCTTAGACATCTGCTAGATGCCATAGACATGTAAGAGGATGGTGTCCGGAAATTTGATCGATGCCAATTTCACCAGTTTTTGTTTACATTGTCAGGATAATTCATTAGATTCGCATTATACGTTGAATTTCTTTCTAAGTGGGGGCTTTCGTACACGTACGTGCCTCTTTGAAAAGTACCATTGATCCCTTCTAGAATTACCTGTATTACTTTTTCTTGGTTTCCTTTTATGTATAGAATGCATGAACTGCAATTGATTACTTATGAGATTGATATATTTTCCACTGCCAAGTAATTACATTTTGAGCCATCCTCCATATCTATATCATCCCTCAAGCTCAACAAATCTGTCATACTCGAGTTATATGTTATTCTATCAAAAGTCAGTCGAACATAAAATACTAGGTGGTCATCGGTTTTGAAACTGCTATTTATTAATTACTAGGTGCAAGGTCATCGGTCTTAAAATAAACGTGAAGATCACTTTGTCAATGTGAAATAAGAATTAGAGATCTAGTTATAAATTCATTTGGTTGTTGAAGAGTTTTCCAACAACAATTAATGTATAATATAGGACCAACGCAATTCATGTATGAACTGATGAAGAATGTAAAAGAACTAATCAACAAGTCACATCAACACCACAAGTGTTGTTGAAATTTGCTCTACAGTATACATTCATTGGTTACTGAGAAATTTCTCTGTTTCTTCATGTTACTTTACAAACAACTAACTAATTTATTTTATCATACGCGCAACTCAATTCGACAGTCTAATGGTTGGTTGGTCCCTTTCCAAGTAGATGCACTAACGTAAGACAATGGAGATGCTTGGACTATTGACTTTGAACGCGGACGAGCTAGCAAATAAATCACGACAAGGAAGATCGATGCTGCTTTTCTAGTTACATAAGCACTGGGTGGGTCTAATTATATATATTGATATCATTTTAGTAATATTCCTTGGATTATTCTTTTACTAATATTAAATAGTTATAATAATACATTTTTAAACTTTAAATTAATCTTCTCAACGGTTTCTTCTAAGAATCTCGGAAAGTTGGTTCAAGTAACGTGGAAACGGATGTAAGGTCTATTTCATAGACATGTCAAGTCTTCTTCCACATTGGAAAGTTGCTCGAGGACACTCTCTCTGACCACTTTAAAATATGAAGTCAAGGTGTACATTTCTTATTACATTTGGTCTAGTCTAGCTAACAAACATTTGTTTCTATCAAGTAGGCAAATAACTAGAAATTGTGTGGATGACTTTGCATGCCAATCGAAAATTGCACATGCAAGGAACATGCAATGCATACTATTTGGTTATATAAAACGTTCAATTATAATTATTATTTGGAGAAAAAATTTATTATTTATGTTATATATAATTATATTGCAGAGGACTTAAAAAATAAGATCTATAGCAAACACATAACATTATTAGTTAAAAAGTGTAATTTATGTTTTTACCGAAATACAATTAAATCTTAACATCTTTTAACATTCAAAATAAACTTTAACAGTTACAAAATGTTATAAATTTTGAATAAATGACTATAAGTCATGTTAATATTGATAGGATATAAATTTTAATATTTTTTAATTAGTATATGAGTGTTGTCTTTGTCACGTCACAAAATTTACAATAGTAATTTACAAAATTCACTAAGTTGCTACTTAGTGCTCACAGCATTATCCTACCCGCGGTGTGTGTAATCATTTTGTATTTGAAACAAACAATAATGTATATGAGGGGTGAGCAGAGCACCACAAGCCCGGGAAGGCCACAGGCATAGATCCAAAGTCAAGTCAATTATTAGAGTCCATTGGGTCACAGCAGCCGGGAAACGTCTTGCGTAATTTCCTTAACTATCCTCGCACTATCAAACAAAAGGGTGATTGTTGAAGTTCCATTATAAATATAGACATATCTTTAAGCATCTATTCTCACACTCATAGAACACAGAATCAGGCCACCTTTCCCAAACTCTTTGTTCGTCCTATAACATAAAACAACGTAAAACCTTTCACTAAAATGGCACCATCACCTACTTCCCTAGTCTTCAAGGTGAACCGACGAGAACCGGAGCTAATCACTCCGGCTAAGGCCACCCCACATGAGTTCAAGGCCCTGTCGGACATTGATGACCAAGAGGGGCTCCGGTTTCAAATTCCAGTCATACAATTCTACCGTTATGACCCTTCCATGCAAGGAAAAGACCCTGTAAAGGTCATCCGCGAGGCACTTGCCAAAACATTGGTGTTTTACTATCCCTTTGCTGGTAGGCTCAGGGAAGGGCCTAACCGTAAGCTTATGGTTGAGTGCACTGGTGAAGGTATCATTTTTATCGAGGCAGACGCTGACGTCCCTGGCTTGGAGGAGCTCCTCTTCGACGTCCCTGGCTCTAGTGGAGGGCTCAACTGCCCTCTGCTGCTCATTCAGGTACTTGCACTATTTATTTCCTTAACTATCTATAAACCCCACCACTACACCGAATTTATTTCAGTCGTCTTCTCAATGAGCCAATCTCTTTTTGTCTTTAAGATTGGCCCATTGAGATGAGAGTGTTCTTTTACGGTTATTAATCAGTTGGTAGTGGGTATGTCCACACATTTTCTGTTTCACGTTGTTGTTCACATTGTGTTAGTGGGAGTTTTCCACTGCTTGTATTGGTCTATATAAACCATAAAAGACTTAGAATGAGAGGGTAAGAAAAGTATTATCTACAGTATCCTTCGTCTTCTTCTTAATATCTTCTATTTCTGG
>JAOQMR010000002.1:10782046-10796276 GCA_027563865.1 Erythroxylum pelleterianum | reverse complement strand
AATTATTATTTATAAATTCATATTTATTTTAACTATATTTTAATTATTAAATCAAAATTTTATTGAAATATATTTTTTAAGATATTTTTAATTTAATTATATTTATTAATAATTATTAGTTTAATTTAAATTAATTATTTATAATTTTAATTTAATTAAATATAATAGTAAATTTCATTAAAAACATGGGAAGCCTTTCTTTGCCGCAACATGAAAACGCTCCTTAATGTAGGGAGACACTGTCCTTGTCCTCCCTTTTTGAGAAGGATAATAAATTCAGAAGCATGAACCAAACGTCTTTGGGGAAAGGATTTTTCTGTCCTCGTCCCTGTCCTCACTAACGGGGACAGGAACCAAACCGACTTAATCACTAAACAGTAGAATTTACTTTTGAGATTGAGTAGTATCTTCTTATCACATAAAACTTCTAATGAACTTCTCTGTTTAAGCCACCTTAATATGATACGGTGAATAATGTCCTCATCAATCTCTTAATTACTTTGGATAATATATCTTATATACTTAAAACACTCTTTCTGTAGTGTAACTTTTGAATCAATCTTTACCTCTACATTAGGAGTCACCTTGTGGCCTAAAAAATTACATTTTAAGCATTCAGTTTTAGTCGTACCCAATTTAAAATCCTTTGAGTCTAACGTATTCTTCCAAAGTTTTAGCTTAACATTCATATCCTCTTTTGTTCCATCCACTAAAAAATGTCATCAGCAAACAACATACACCAAGACAAATCTCTTTGGATATACATGAAATACAAAATAAATATACTAAAAGAATATTCATAATACAATATATTATATTTATTGACTTTATATTTTTAAAATAAAATTTTAAAAATTACGATATAAAATAAATTAAGTAAATAACTAAATATATCATAAAATCAAGATTGAAATTAACATTATATAAATTAACTTATGTAATAAAATCATTTTCACAAGTAGTTTATCATATTTACTAAATATACGTATTCATGATAATGTTATTACATAATGTTATCATATATGTGTTATAGTAGTGCTTTAAAGACAATCACCTTTAGTACTTTTGTACAAACTTTATTTTGATTAATAAAGCAATAAGCAATTTTTCATTAATTTGATGTTTGTTTATATATGAATTGATGTTAATCTTAAATCGAATTAATGAAGTTCATGATATAAAACATAGCATGAAGGAAATCATGATGAGATTAGGATAATGAGATTCCTATCAAGTGCAATTATGTTAGTATCTAAATTATCCCTAATCATAAGATTAATAAGATAGAACAGTATTAATCCGGGTAGACTAACACATGTTATACTCCTTGATTTGATCAAGTAGTGGATCTCACAAACTGTAAGCTTGAGATGTTTAGAGTTAACACGTGGATGCTTACTAAGAGTAGTAAGTGTATCGGATGACCCACTATGAGACACTACAACAAAACAACATTTGGCTACAAAAAAATTTGTCAATAAATGTCTCAAAATTGTCGCTAAGTCATTAGTGACGATTTATATTCGTTGCCAAATCTCCGTAGCTAAAAACTATAGGCAATGTTTTTCACTAATCGTTGCTAATAGTTTTTGCCTATGCTTTGTTTTAATAGCAAAAAACTATTAGCGACCTTTTAAGAAAACATCGCCAATACATTTTGGCTACGTTTAAGTTTTGTAGCTAAAAATTATTAGCTACTTTTCCAATAACGTAGCTAATTGTTTTTAGCTATGTGTTTGAAAATGTAACTAAATATTTTTAGCTACATTTTATAAAATATAGTCAAATTTTTAGTATACATTTTAACAAAATATTATATTATATTAATTATAATTATTTGTGAAAATTTAAATCCATATTATTGTATATATATAATATATATATATTGTGTTAATTTATTATACAAAAATATGATGGAAAATAATTGATAATTTGAAGCATTATATATATAAAAATAAAATATCATTAAATTATACCAACAAAAAGAATATTCTTCATATATAAGATTTTAATTACAACTTTAACAATCCTTATAAATAAAATAATAAATACAGAGACTAATTTACAAATTATAAATAATAAGATTACAAAAAAAATCCAACATAACTAGAATGACTGTAGGTTTGTCCATGTTGATGAGAGCAACTTCATACGTCAGCCATCATATACGAAACATTAACCATGAGAATCATGAAAGCAACTGCAAAATCAATAGAGTGCTTGAAAATATGCATAATTAAGCTAATTTGTTTTCAATTAGGAAAGAAAAGGGGGCAATGAAATGGGAAAGTAATCTAGCAAAATATTTATTGAAAACCATTAAGTACTTTGTAAAGTACAACTTCTTTATCTTATAAGCACTCAACAATCCAACCTAAGAGTAAAATAAAAAACAAGTGTTGTAACATATATACATTGGTTGAATTTATAACTTGAGTAAGGTTAAGAATACTTTAAACAATAAGAATAAAGCATGATGAACAAAGACAAACATGACAGTTTAAAAGCACTTCATCTCTATAGCTCTAGGACTACAATCACTAATATAAATTTTAAGTTGCAAGTGAATCTAAATTTTTTGGGCTATTGGAATTTTAATATAGAATCTACAACAGTTAAATACCATTGTTCTTGTTCCTAAATTTTCACCACGAAAGTTGGCTATGGCAGCAAGATTATAAAATCCAAAGCTGTTAAGCTGTTATTATGATATTTCTCCTCAAAATAAGCATAACTAACAAGAAAAATTCAAAGCAATAAAGAAAATCACTTTCATTATTCATAGGTGTTCATTTACTTGATTATCTCCTAAAATATATTACCCATTTTCTATCAAGTTTTCCAGTACTAAAGTCTGCAACCAATCAGTTACAAGCATGCCATAACATACAAGATTACTCCAACAGTGTAGGTTGCATGTAATAATCACTCCACCGGCCAAATACAAGATTATAGGAGTTAAATTATACAAATTACAAACTCAACAATACTTGGAATCATCAAGCTTAGCATACTCAATGGTTATATGAATCCTTGATAATACAATATAATGCTTCACTAATCATGATGAAATCAGAGAGAAATTTACCCACGGATGTTTATGTGGAATATCTTTGTAAGCTACTGAAGTTCATACTTAACATAAGCAATATATCTGCACTCAAATTCAATCCATACAAAGGTAAATGAGATGAAAAATTTACTGGAAGCAAGAATTAATAAAGTGAACAATAGTTACCTTTTGATCTAAAGTGAGCCACTCGTTAGTAGAATCATCTGTGACTATACCTTTAATAACCACATTTTTGGTTTATCCAATCCTTCCTTCTTCTTTTGACACCTTTGGACATGAAACATAAGAAAGTGTCAAACCTTAATTATCTAATTTACGTGATATAAAAGGAAGGCCAATTATACGATATCATTATATCTAATTTGTTCATAACTAATGCTTAATGAACCCAAATGTTGTTCCAAAACTACCAATCTTTGTATTTAACAAGCATGCATATGAACATTCACATAAAAATTTGATATGTGCTTTTGTTATTGGAGCACAAGGCCCTTAATTACAGATTAAATTACATCTAAACTAAAAATTCATGTTTAACAACTTTAAAATTTTGACACATAAGTGTGAGAGCCCAAGAACTTTAGCCAACTCTTTAATAATGATCCTTTACAAATAGCTACATGAGCTGTGAAAAGGATCTTGAAACAAACTTTTTCATTTCCATTAACAAGTGTTGTCGTTTCAAAGCTGGACACCTACGGAGGCATGAAATCAGTTCCACTTAAATACAAGCTAGAAATCACTATGATGATGTTTGCACCAACCCAAAAAAGGTGAAATGACAAAAAAGGAATCATTTAAACCACAACATATTACCAAACCTCAATTGCTGAATCTTTGAAAAACACCCTGCATATAGAAAACTTTTATTTAATGATCATAGAACCAAAAAATTGCTCTTTGATATGTGGTACATTATGTGAAAAAACAAGGTCTCATTCATCCAATAATCACGAGTATTAGTATATAAGAAATATAACTATGAATAAAAAACATGTGAAGAATACACAAAATCCACCAAAAACCTATTGAAGTTTAATAGTGGTGATAATATTCAGAACCTTTGGGCGCTCTTTTCAAAATTAAGTCTCTCATACATCTACCCACTAAGTAAGTAGATCTTGTTTCTTGTACAATTCCTTAACTAAGTAGATTTTCTTGCACAATGAGTTGTACGTAAATAGATCTTCTTTCTTGTTCAACTTAGTTCCTGAAATGAGAATCTCAATATCTTGTTCCATATGACCCAAAAAAAATAGAAAAGAGTAAGATCATCTAGGCACTAAAATGGTAATACCTAAACAATTAGTGAAAAACTGAAAGTGGATATCAATAAAAACGGATTTTGAAGTAATAGTCACACAAGTAACTGGTTGTCACTACCTGGGGAAGGAATTGAAAAAGAGCCCACCAAATTAACAGAGAGAAGAAATAAAAAGATTGAGTGAAAATGACTCATTTTCGTTAAATTACCTAAACAATATTGTAAATGGGTACTTGAAAATGCAGTGAAGATGATGTATTGGCAAGAGGTTGGAAAACGAGGACGAGGCTGGAACATGAAGAGGAGACTGGAAACTTAAGGAGGAGCTGGAAATGCAAGGAGGACACTAGAGGAAGCTCAAAACGTGAGAGAGGACGGTGGAGGATGTTAGAAACGCGAGAGAGCAAGACAATAGAGAAGCCTGGAAATGCGAGAGAGGAGGACTATGGAAGAGGAGGTTGGAAAGGCGAAAGAGGAGGATGGTGGAGGAGGCTTCAAAAGTGTGAGAGAAGAGGACACTAGGAGATAGATATTAGGTTTCATAAATTACATCGTCATTTTTGTTCATAAACACTGGAATTCGCTACGCTTTCAATAAATCGTCGCTAACCTTTATTGCCCCTAATTGATCGTTTTAATTTGCCTTTGGTGATGATTCTAGAAATCATCGCCAATCCAAATATTTGGTGACGTTTCTTCAAATTTTTTTCCAAATTTGTTTCTATGCTTGACCTTTAGTGACGATTTTTACAATCATAGCCAAAAGATTAACTTTTAGTGATTATTTTTCTAAAATCGTTACTAGATGTCAATATTTGGTGACGATCGTTGCGAAAGTAAACCTTTTAGCGATTTTTTTTCCAAAACTTCACTAAAAGTTATCCTTTTGGCAATGATTTTAAAATTCGTCACTAACTTACGATCTTTAGCTACGATTTTAAAATTGTAGCAAGAAAAATGTAGCCTTTTCCCTACTTTGTTGTAGTGTGGTTTCTTACTTGTATTTTAAGACAACTAATGTGGCAGCAGAAAGATTAAAATTGGACTATTTTATGAAAAATTGAAAGTTAAGAAATTTTATTGCCTTTTTTAAACTTCATACTATAATTGTATAATTATACAAAGTTTGAGATTTTTTGATTATTAACCCTTTTTTTTGGAGATGTATTAAGAAAAAGATAACAAGAGGTGTGAACTAAGATCATTACAATTCATCAAGCATGCATTTTGATATATATGAAAAATTAAGAGTTGTTAATTTAATATTTGTTAGTTTTATTTGAATTTAATTTATATTTAAATATGAATATGTAAGCAAGTAATTTGTTTAAAATTTGAATATAAATTTAATAGATTAATTTATTATAAAAATAATTTGTATTTATAAGTATAAAAATAATATACATTTAAGCTATATTCAATTTTTTTGTAACATGTATAAAATAATATACAATGGGGATAGAAACACCAATTTCTTCCATAAATCTCTCCTAGCTAACCGAAATAGAAATACCATTTATTCTTTAATTGGAGGAAATGGGACTCGAATAGTAGGCCTAGAAAAGATTCAAGATGAGTTTCTTCATTATTTTCAAGGCACTATTGGGGCTGAAAAAATCTTCACTCTTCCAAAGAGTTCGTAACAAATCTTTTCTCTCAATCTTTGTCAGGAACTCTCTCTACTTCCCTTACTGCTGAAGTTTCTAGTCACCAGATAAGGGAGGCTTTCAACTGTCTCAACCCTAATAAGGCTCCTGGGCCAGATGGGTTCAATGGGTATTTCTTTAAACAAACTTGGCATATCATTGGGGACGAAGTTACCCAAGCGATTCAAAACTTTTTCATTCATGAGAAACTTCTAAAAGAGCTCAACTCCACTTTCATCACCCTTATTCCCAAAACAACTAACCCCTCCACAGTGTTAAAGCATAGATCTATTTCGTGTTGCAACATGCTCTACAAGGTGATAGCTAAAATCCTAGCCACTCGGCTTCAATCAATTCTGCCTCATATAGTCAGCCCTAATCAAAGTGCCTTCATTCAAAACCATCGCATAAGGGACAATATCTTGTTGGCTCAAGAAGTTTTCAAAAACTATCATTTGTCCAATAATCAGAAGCGTTGTGCTTTTAAAGTGGACCTTCAAAAAGCCTATGACTCTATTCAATGGGATTTCCTCCTTAATGCTTTAGTCACTGTCGGTCTCCCTATGCAGTTTGTTAAATGGGTAACGGAATGCATCACCTCTCCCTCTTATTCCATTTTGATCAATGGCACTCCCACTCGATTTTTTCTAGCGAAATCGGGCTTAAGACAAGGGGATCCCTTATCTCCTTTCCTTTTCATACTTTGTATGGAAGTTTTCTCTAGGCATTTGACAGTAAGTGTAGAGACTAACCCTTCCTTTAAATACCATTGGCGATGCAAAGGCCTCAAACTTACTCATCTTTTATTTGCTGATGACTTATTGATGTTTTGCCATGCCGATGTGTTTTTGGCTTAAATTTTGCACGATAGTTGGTGTACCTTTTCTCAGTTTCCAGGCATGGACATGAACCTCTCCAAAAGTCAGTTTTTCTTATCTCCTCAGGTGACTTGTTTGACTCATCGTATGGAACTTATATCCGGTCTCAAGAAAGGTAGTCTTCCCATTAGATATTTGGGGGTTCCTCTCCTAACAGGTCGGCTGTCTAGGAGGGATTGCCAACCCTTATTGGATAAAATTGATACTAGGTTTAGCAAATGGACACATAGAAGTCTTTCTTATGCTGGTAGGCTTCAATTGGTGATTTCGGTTCTTTCTTCTTTCCAAGTGTACCGATCTTCTCATTTTATTCTACCCTCGTCCATTCTTATGGATATAAAGTCTAAGCTTAGGAATTTTTTGTGGGAAGGGAAGGTCGACTCTGCTTTTTATGCTAAAGTTAAATGGAGCGACATCTATCGTTCGAAACAAGAAGGTGGTCTAGGGATTAAACATTTGTCTACTTGGAATCAAGTCTTGTTAGGTAAGAGGATTTGGTATTTGTTTGAGGATAGGGAGGCTTTGTGGGTGAAATGGGTTCATACCATCATTTTACGAAGGAAAACCTTTTGGGATACCCAACCTACTTCTAATAGCTCTTGGAGTTGGAGGAAACTTTTATTTGTGAGGGACAAACTAGGGAACCAATTCAGATTTAGGATAGGGAATGGTGACTCTACTCTTTTATGGTAGGACCCGTGGCATCCAAGAGGAATCCTACAGTCCTTTACTTCCCCAAGAGAGATCAATGCTTCGGAATTTCCTTTATTCGTAAGAGTTTTTGCATTGATAAGTAATGGCGAATGGAGATGGCATGAGGCTTCTTTGGCGATCTTAAGGACCTTTGAGCCCTTACACTATTCTCCAACTAGATCTCAACCTGATCGATTGGAGTGGCTCGCTAGTCCTACAAAACATTTCACCAATCGATCAACATACCTTCTATTGAGGCCTCCTTTACAGGAAGTTTCTTGGCATAAGCTTGTTTGGTTTAAACATATTCAACCTAGGTGTTCCTTTATCCTATGGCTCGCTTTCCTTCGGAAGTTACATACCCGAGATAAAATGCTCTACCTACAAACTCCTAACTACTGTTCTTTGTGTTTGTCCGATAATGAAACAATTGATCACTTGTTTTTTGAATGCCAATTTTCTAGCTCCGTTTGGGATCATTGTCTTTCCCATTTTCACCTTCACCATTCTATTCCGCATAACCTCAATTTCATTTTGACTTCGTTTAATAGCTCCTCCACTACCCACCCCATAACTATTCCCTCTTTCCCCATTCTTCTTTCTACAACCGTTCACAATATTTGGACGGAACGGAACAATAGAATCTTTAAGGATAAAGCCAGGGATGTTGGGAGTGTGATCTCCAGTACAATCTTCCAAGCTATGGAAAGTCTCCACTCCATCCAAGTGAGAAGGTAATTGGTGAGGTGTCTGTTTCTTTTTCTAACTTTTTCTGCAGGTAATTCGGCGAGGACAGCACATCAGTGTGCCATCTGCTTGTCTGGAAACTTTTCAGCAGGTTTGACAGCATTTCCCCTTGAAGATCACGACTAAAAAAGATGGCATCAACAAGTACAGGTACCAAGGAGAGGGATCGACAAGAGCAACAGTCAGTAGCAGAACAAGGCCCATTATGGAGGGCAGAAGAACTCATAACATTCCTGTTACTGAAGGTTGGGAGAGATGTGAAAATTTGGCAGAGAACGAGTGCACTTCAAAAACATTAATCTACTTAGAGCGAGTTGAAAGCAGATTATTTTTGCCAAATGATGCTTGATTACTGCTGAGAGTATAGTAAATTTATGCTTCTGTTTACATTAGCTAGATTTCAAAGAGTGCTTGGCAGGAAGTTTGTTTAGATAATGTTGAATGTGTTTGCTGCTAGGATTTAGATTATTTCAAGGAATGTTGTTGGTTCTATTAGCTTTCCATTGGTTTGTCAAGAAATTCATGTGTAAGAATCTCTAGATCTGTATATAACTTTTTCATTATCTTTATAAAACGTTTCTGAATTATAATTTTTTTTAACATGTAAATGATATAAATAAATTGAAAATGTTATTTATCATTATAAAATTGAAAATTTTGTTTAAAGAATATTATGCTTAATAATTTGATTTTTTTGTAATAAGTAATAATGAAATATTTTAATAACATAAAAACAAGCAGCACATATACTAAATAAAAATTATATAATTATATTAGTAAAAATAATAATTTTATATTATCTAATTACTTATATTATATAATATTTAAATAACATTAAAAAAAGCACCAAAATTTTATTATAGAAAATTGTAATATTTATGAGTTTAGCTTGACAAATGGTGGTACTTGATTGAAGAGATATAATTCATTATGCAAGTATATGTATTGAAAATCTTATTGTTATGATATTTTTTGCAGAACAGTATCGCTAACCACAACATCCTAGCCAGGTCACGAGGATTGAACCTGATCAGCTTTCAAATGTTCACCATGGAACTACGCGTCTTTGCAAATACTGAACATCCTAGCTAGGTCACGAGGATTGAACCTGATCAGCTTTCAAATGTCCACCATGGAACTACGCTTCTTTGCGAATGTATAATTGTTCTCAATGGTTACTCCACATGAGTAAGTTTCTTCAGGTCTAAAGTTGGTCGCATGGTATAGAAAAAAAGGAGGACCAAGCTTAAGCTGCACATCACCTAAACCTATAATTGCGTAGCCAATCCAAACACGCCAGCTTCTGTTTGATTGGCAAACATAGGAACCACATTTTCAACACTTTAATTGTGTCACACTAGAATGCATTTCTTGGGCTCTCATATTTCCACTTTCCGCTGACGTATGTACTCTTTAAAGTCGTATTCTATGGTAAGAATGAAGGAGTCTGAAAAGAGGAAACACGAGTTGATTGTAAGCTCGTATTCTACATTAAGAATGAAAGTGTCTTATGGCACATCATGCTCTTGGGAAATTGTTTGTTGTCTCTCTAGGTACAATGAACTATTGAAGTACCTTCATACTAAGTTAGCTTGTCTGCAACCTAACATTTGATCCTAAAATAGAAATCTTAAAGTATCAAAAGAAGGAAATAAATGACATCAATAATCGGTTTTGATCACCGACATAGGAAACGCCATTTAACTTAGAATATCTTCCACTATCAAAACTACTCCCGAATATCTTGTTCTTTCTCTCCCTCAAGTTTCCTACTTTCTTCTTGGATCAAAACACCTTCTACATTCAATATTCTTTTTCTTCTCCGATCGAAACTACCCCATATATCATATATATAAGATAATTACATATGCCAGCTCAAAAGATGGACTCGTTAGCCGCCAAGGCAACACATTTAGGTGAGTTTTAAATAAACGTAATTGTATAACATTGTAACCATCCCCAGGAAGCTCCTCCTCAGAGACAGCGGGAAAGATGGTGGCAGAGAGCTCCGGTAGTAGAAGCACGACTACAAACCAGTTACCATACCCCATCAAGACGGTGGTGGTTCTGGTCCAAGAAAACCGTTCTTTTGACCACATGCTGGGGTGGCTGAAGACTATAAACCCTGAAATCAATGGTGTTACGGGCTCAGAGTCAAACCCCATCTCTACCTCTGACCCCAGCTCAGCCACCGTTTTGTTCCACGATAATGCTGCCTACGTTGACCCTGATCCAGGCCACTCCATCCAAGACATTTACGAGCAGGTATTCGGGGTTCAGTGGAGTGAATCGTCCCTTTCCACTAAACTGACTCCTAAAATGAACGGCTTCGCGCAAAACGCAGAGCGCCAGCAGAAGGGCATGGCGCAGACGGTGATGAACGGGTTTAAACCGGATTCGGTGCCGGTATACAAGGAGTTGGCGAGTAACTTCGCCATTTGTGATCGGTGGTTCGCTTCTGTTCCGGCGTCGACGCAGCCAAATAGGTTGTATGTTCATTCAGCGACATCGCATGGATTGACGAGCAACGACACTTCAAAGTTGGTCGCAGGATTACCTCAGAAGACCATATTTGAGTCAATAGATGAGGCAGGTCTTTCCTTCGGGATCTATTACCAGTACCCTCCCTCCACTCTTTTCTACAGGTAACCTTAATTCATTTCCTTTCTCTTTTTACCTTTTGTCCCAAGATTCATATATATATATATGCACAATTGCTGTTAATTACTATATAGAGTTGCATAATTGTGTATATGCATATACACAAAATAATACGTTCCGTATTTCTTCACCTAAAAGCCAATAGGTTGTATACTCTTATTTTTTATAGGATGAGATTCATTCAAAAGAAGTTGCTTACTCGTCCTTCTGTTGTCGTGTATGTTAAATATTATTGGTCGTCGAGGCGTTGAAGGTAGCTAACGTGTTTTTTCTTGGTATATCCTCTTCCTTGGAAGCTAGCACAATCGGGTTTTCCATTGTTGTTGTTAGGTGCACGCATTGGAGTGGGTGAGAATTGTTAATTGATTACTTATATGACCATAACTGCTAGAAGATGTTGTCTAAATTGGCACTGGGACAAGAAGATAGTCCAAGTCTAATAATTAGTAGGATAGGATCATTGTTTTTTGAGTGGGTAAGAATAAGATTTTAATTTTTTTAAGAAGTCAAATTTTTATTTTCATTTGTTTCTCATATGTTATAGAAAGTAACTCTATCATAATTAAAAAATAAAAATTGTACAACAAATAAGAAATTTTATAAATAAAAATGAAAATTAATTCATAATATATATCATGATCCTCAAAATTTGAACTATTTTAATGGAAAATGTAGTTTCCACCTAATAATATTTTCATATTTAATTTTAATCAAAGTAATTCTTTTTGTTGTCATACACAAAATTAATTTTGAAAATATTGTACATGGACTCAATAACATCTTTTTTGAAATTTAATTAACTATGTTGACATAATCCTAAAAATGAAAAGATATCACACACCTCCTTTAAAAATATACACTAGTTAAATTTTAAATTTCAATTAGCAAATTATATTTACATTACAAATAAACTATTGTAATAATTGGAATTGATACAAACATAATTATACTAAATTATGTTAAAAAATGACATGAAAAATATTATCATCATAATTGTAATTACCTTTAAGTGCTAACTAATTAATACTCAACTTGGTTGAGAGATTGAGATGGGAAAGTTGTACAATACAAAATATGGATGTCGACATATGTTTCTGTTTCTTGAAAAATTGGATTTCGACAGGTACAGAAATTATAATTAATGTAGCTATATACTTGAAGCTAATGGAACAATCTCTGGACTTGGCAGGAACCTTAGGAAGTTGAAGTACTTGACAAAGTTCCACCAGTTTGATCTGGACTTCAAAAAACACTGTAAAGAAGGGAAACTACCGAACTACGTGGTTGTGGAACAAAGGTTTTTCGACCTTCTGTCAATACCCGCAAACGATGACCATCCTTCACACGATGTCTCCGAAGGCCAGAAATTCGTGAAGGAAGTATATGAGGCTCTAAGGTCAAGTCCCCAGTGGAATGAAATTCTGTTCGTAATCTTATATGATGAACATGGTGGTTTCTACGACCATGTTCCAACACCCGTCAATGACATCCCTAGTCCTGATGACATTGTTGGCCCTTCCCCATATTACTTTAAGTTTGATCGCCTCGGTGTCAGGATTCCGGCCTTTTTCATATCTCCCTGGATTGAGCCTGGAACAGGTACACATTTTTTTGCCATCAAAAACTGGCATGGACATTACCTGACATTTCCTTATGTTTATTGTTATGTATTTGTTGATACAATTTTCAAAAAAAATATTTGTTGATACAACCTTTCTTCTTTGCTTGATTATGAAACTGTTGCTGACAATATGATATTGTTTGATATGAAACTGCAGTGTTGCACGGGCCTTCAGGACCTTATCCCACATCAGAGTTCGAGCACTCCTCGCTAGCAGCAACAGTTAAGAAGATTTTCAATCTGAAAGACTTTCTAACTAAGCGTGATGCTTGGGCTGGTACTTTCGAGGGTGTTCTGACAAGAACCACCCCAAGAACAGATTGCCCTGGTAATTTATTACAGCCTCTACTATTTCCTCTTATTAAATTGATTAAAAACATAATTGTCTAAAGTAAAGTTTGGGTTTGAATTGAATTCTACTTTGATACAATCTACAGTTACTTTGCCGGAACCAGTAAAATTGCGGGACGGTGGAGCTATAGAAGATTCGAAGCTAAGCGAGTTCCAGGAAGAATTAGTACAGCTTGCAGCAGTATTAAACGGAGATCACAAGAAGGATATATATCCTGACAAACTGGTGGAAGGCATGACTGTAGCTGAGGCTGCTGCATATGTGACAAATGCATTCAAGACATATTGTGCAGAATGTGAGAAAGCCATTGATGGGGGATCTGCTGGAGATGAGATTATTCTTCTATCAAAACTACTTACTGCGCCTGCTTCTACTTCTTCACGCTCAAATTCCAAGTCTTTCCTTCACCGCTTTCTTTGTTGCTATGTTCCTTCTAATAATTGATTGTTTCAGCTATTTGCATATGTGACCTTTTTCGGATCCAAGAGGCGCGTACTTTATCTTAGCCACACTTTCACACCTAAAGCATTATTGATTATTTATGATTGTAATTTGTTTCTAGTACTTGTATTTGATGTAAAAATTGCGCTTGTGTATTAGTGGCAAAATTTATGTCCTTCAATACATCATTCTTTCAAGATTAAGTATGATTGGTTTATGTTAACAATTTTCTACTCAAAGAGACAATCTCAAGCTGCTATAAGGTAAAAGAGAGCTGCATAATTTTAGTTTTTTTATTATCATTGGATGTGTTTATACACATAAAAGAGATATAATTACTGAATTTTTTTATATACATAAAAGAGATACAATTACCTTAAATTTTGGACACAAATTGACTAAGATATATATGATTCTAAATATTGAAGGTAAAGCATGTCCAATTGGATTCTTCTAATATAACGAGTATCTTCGAATATGCTTTTTGAGTTAGAGAATGGATACTACGAATGCCTTATTGGCCAACCAGAAACAAAAATTGATCATAACCAAGGGTTTTGGTAAAAATATCAACAAGCTGAAGAATTGAAGAAACATATGATTTTGCGACAGAAGTCAAAGCAATAATGAATGAAGTGACAAGCAATTTCTATATGTTTTGGGCGCCCAAGATGAATAAGGATTGGCAGTAATATGTAAGCCACAACTCGATTATCATAAAGGAGTTGAACTGGGAAAGAGTGATCATGTCAGTGTTAAAAAAAATCGAAGATAATTTTATTGATAAAGGGACTTGAATACAGGACTCCACACACACTCTCAAGACTCACTTCACTCTCTTTGTTTTGGTGGTA
>JAOQMR010000002.1:10750224-10764316 GCA_027563865.1 Erythroxylum pelleterianum | reverse complement strand
TAACATGCTACTTTAATGCCAACTTAATTTAAAAATGCTTTAATTTCTCTAATCATGCTTAATTAACATAAACAAAAATTTCGGGGCTAACAGAAATTGTTGATGTATGGGGTCTGGACTTCATGGGACCGTTCCTAGTATCTCTTGGAAATGAATATATCCTCGTGGCTGTGGATTACGTATCTAAGTGGGTGGAAGCTATAGCATTGTCGAACAACATTGGGGCCAGCATAGTAAAATTTGTCAATAAGCATATATTCTCACGGTTTGGTGTCCCAAGAGCTATAATAAGTGATAATGGTGTACACTTTCAGAATCACCAATTCAAATCGCTGTTATCCAAGTATGGGTGTCATTTCAGGTTTGGAACCACCTATCACCCTCAAACTAGTGGGCAAGTCGAGGTTTCCAACTGGGAAATCAAGCAAATTTTAGAAAAGACGGTTAATACCTCAAGAAAGGATTGGGCAGTGAAACTTGATGACGCTCTATGGGCTTATAGAATAGCCTACAAAACTCCCTTAGGGATGTCACCTTATAGGCTTCTCTTTGGGAAATCCTGCCATCTCTCGGTTGAAATTGAATACAAGGCATTATGGGCCATCCGGAAACTAAATTTTGATCTCAAAGAAGTAGGACAGAGAAGGTTACTATAGCTTAATGAGCTGAATGAATTCCGTCTTGATGCTTTTGAGAATGCTCGCATATACAAGGAGCAAACCAAGGCTTTTCATAATAAGCATATCCTGTGGAGGGAATTCAAACTAGGCTAAAAGGTGTTGCTGTTTAACTCTTGCCTGAAATTATTTTCGGGAAAACTACGATCAAGATGGTCGGGACTTTTCGTAATAACAAGGACATACCCACATGGAGCAGTAGAAATTAGGCGGGATGATCAAGAGCCCTTTGTGGTCAATGGGTAAAGACTTAAGCACTATTTTGAGGGAGAAACAGTGGGATGCATTTTCACCGTCACATTTCAAGGATGATACCCGAGTGGCCGAGTCTAGCTAAGGACATTAAATTTAGCGCTTGTTAGGAGGCAACCCAATATCTCTAACTCTTTTGTTACTTCCTTTTGTTTTGTTGTTGTGTTCATTTTTAACTTGTTTGTCTCTTCAATTCCTTGTGCTTAATTCATTATGTGTGTTAAGGGATGAGTTTTACGAGGCGTTTCAGGGACTTTCTCTAGTAGTATGAGGAATGGTGGGGTCAGAATTTTTAAAACTTAGAGGTGAGACTCAATTTAAGCATGGAGAAAGGTAAGTGACAATTTCTGTCTATAATATTTTGATGTTCTTCCAAGTTTTGCACTTACACATAATGCATATAGCCCTAGGAAGTCTTACAAAGGACAGAAGGAATAAAGGAAAGGAGGGAAAAATTTTAAAAAAATCATGTATGTCCATTTAACAGACATTGGTTGCCTTCAGAACATAATTTGACCTGTAAAGGTCCGTTAAATGGACATACATATCTGTTTAACAGACACAGAACCTTCAGATGCAAAACTTGACCCATAAAGGTCCGTTAAACGGACACGTAAATTTAATTTAAACCCTTCTTCCTTTTTTCCCACACTCACACACTCTCTCTCTCTCTCTCTGGGCGCCGACACCCTCTACTCCATTTTCTCCTACCTCTGACCACCATAACCCTCCTAGCCTACACCCTTAAACCATCTTTATTGTTCCCCACTCTTTCCCCTTCACTCCTCCCCATCAATCCCTCATCTATAGGACTATTGTCCACCTCGTTGGCAAGGGCATTTGTTGAAAGCAAGTTGTCAAGAGAAGCATGGAAGGAGGCATTTCTTCAAGTTCTCTACTGCAAGAGTACAGGGTGAGTTGCCCCTGCATCATTTTAAAGCCATTTTGCATGAATTTTGGGTTAGGTAATGTGCTCTGTTGAGGTTAGGGTTACTGATTCCATTGAATTTTGATTTTGGGATTCCAAGAGATTTCAGTACTTGTGAATGATGAGTTGACCCAATAATTAATGATTTGAATTGCATGGGTATTGGACCTTGAAGTGAATTGTTGAAGGAGATAGAAAGTGCATTGCCTTTTAGGGTTGATTGGATTTAGTATTGACGATTGGTTTGGATTGGAGAGTGTAGGTGGTGATTGAACTGATTTTTTTTAAGTGTGGCTTGCTGAAATTGAGTTTGGAAAATTCTACCATGTCACGATTTAAGCAAACGGCGAGGAAAATTGCTGGGCAATCCTCTTAGTTGGTAAGAGGAAAGAATTTGGTTCAAGATGAACCGATCCCTGAGCCACCAATATTCATCAATAAGCAATGTGAGGCTTGGTACCATAAGAAGAAAAATAATAAGTTTGTAATTGGGGTGTTAGTGGCAGACCTTAGTGATGAGAACCATCGGGTACAGGTGAATTTGGATAAGTTTCATTGGGGAAAGCTGCTGACTCTCAAGGGTGCTTACTAGCCCAAGGCAATCAAGCAATTCTATGCCAACCTGAGTGCAGTGACTGGAAAACAATCATCCGTGTTTACCTCGCGAGTCAATGGAGAAGAGGAGGTGATCACTAAGGAGCTAATTTGCACCCACCTAGAGCTACAAATGGGAGGTAATGTCCCTTCTTTTGACAAGCGGACCTGCTGCTCTTGCGATGAAGCTTGGACTAAGGAGGCAGCTATGGATCGGCTTGGGGTTCGAGCTATATGGCGTCAAATGTATCAATGCTACTTTGTGCATTGCAAACACCTAGATGTAGCCCCAAGGTTGATCGCTTACGTGCTCGCTCATAATGTAATGCCCAAGGCTAGTGATTCAGGGTATCTCCGAAATAAAGATTTATTCATTCTGGATAAAATGTTCTTCTATGACAACCAATTCTAGGGCATTGCTGCGGACATCGATGTGGCAACTTGTAACATTCCATTACTTGTGGGAAGGTTAAAAATGGTAAATGTGAGTGATTAATGAGAGTTAGAAATGCATTTCCATGTTCATACACATACATATAAATAGTGAATTTGTCTGCACATGAAAATAATTGTACATGTATTCATGAATAATTCCAGGTATAATTGGATTGATTTGTGAATTTTTGAGAATCATGAATGTTTTTACATTGGAATATTATTGATTAGTGGAAATATCGTATTTGTGTATGTTGGTGAATTTATGGAGTATGGTGAAAGAAAAATAAAATATTATAATAGGGAACAAGAAAATCAAAAGATATTTGAAGATAATTGGTTTGTAAAGATGGGAGTTAATGAGTTTAGTTCAAAAGGAACTTGGTTAGAGCTTAAACCATAGAAAAGTGACAAGTGTCACTTAGGCTTTTGGTACTTTGCTAGAAGTAGGTTACTGTTCTTTGAGAGTTGACAGGTTAAGTCATGTCTAAGTTCCTTCTTCATTATCATCTTCTTCAAATTTTCTTCTCATACACAGAGTTTTTCATCAAACACCTTCTAAGAGATTTATATGCTTTTTCTTTCCTGCACCAAATCCACTTTGTCGTTTGTGTCCCCTAACCTAAGAAAACCAAAAGTTGGTTATTGTACTCAGTGAAGTACGCAAATTGTGTGGAGTTAGGGCTTGAAGATTTTGGAGTTTTCAGCAGGTAAGTAGTGAATAAATCCTTTAGAGTTGGGGATTTACGAAATAAATTTGATAAGTTACTATCATCTGCATGAAAAATGGCATTTACGTGTTTGTTCATAAATACTGTGTTGTTGGGGACGAAAAATTTGGTTATAGTGTTAATTTAGTGTTTTGAAATATTATTAGCGATTAGGTGTTATAAAAGTGATTTTTGGAGTTGTAATGGAAGGGATACTTTAGGTAGAAGATGATTTAGACGTAAATTATTGAAAGTTTGAAAATCTGGATCTAATCTAGATAGATTTTGGCAAAATTGCCTTTTTGAGAGTTGTAGATCTTTCCTTTTTCTTTCCAACGATAGATAGTATGAAAATGTTGGACATCTGAGTCAAAAGTTATGATCTTTATAAGCAAAGATGCTCTGGAAGCGAATGTAAGAAGGAAGAAAACACCGTCTTAGTTATTGTTCATCTAAGACGAAGCAAAAGTAAGACGAAGTTACTGTTCATGCTATCGTCTTAGTTACTGTTAAGACAAAGTTACTGTTCATACTATCGTCTTAGTTACTGTTCATCTAAGCGAAGCAAAAGTAAGACGATATAAAAGTAAGACGAACTTACTGTTCATGCTATCGTCTTACTTACTGTTCATCTAAGACGAAGCAAAAGTAAGACGATATAAAAGTAAGAAGAAGCGAGAGTAAGACGAAGTTACTGTTCATGTTATCGTCTTAGTTACTATTCATCTAAGACGAAGCGAAAGTAAGACAAAGTGAAAGTAAAATGAAGTGAAAGTAAGACGATACAAAAGTAAGACGAAGTGAAAGGAAGACAAAGTGGAAGTAAGACGAAGTGAAAGTAAGACGATACAAAAGTAAGATGAAGTGAAAGGAAGACGAAGTGGAAGTAAGACGAAGTGAAAGTAAGACGATACAAAAGTAAGGTGATACAAAAGTAAGACGAAGTGAAAGTAAGACGAAGCAAAGTAAGACCAGACAAAAGTGAGGTATAAACCTAAGTATAAATTTTTCTTAGATGAGTTTGGATATGAGATCGATTTTGTGATGAATAGAACCTGGGATTATCATGAACATGCATTGTACATAATTCGTGCCATACATGTTCATTGTAGAATACTTATGATTATTCAAATTGTGATATTGTGTATATTATTTGTTTTAGAAGAGCAACTAGAACGTCAACTTCTAGACGTTGCTGGATCTTCCAGGCATTAGCTTCAGGAGCAACTAGTGAGTAACCTAAACGGTTTCTCTCAATTATTGTTTGCTTCATTTCTGTTTTGTAATGATTGAATAAATGTAGCTTGAGTGTTGATTTCGGACAGAAGGTCCGATGACTGCGAAATGTGGAATGTATATTGAAGTGCTGCTTGAATGTGAATATGAAGCACTAATTGTGTTGTGATATAATATGATTGATTGTGATAGATGCATTCCATACATGAATGCATGATCAGATAATGGCAGTTGTGACCAGAGTAGCCATCGATCAGAGCTTAAAGCTCAACGAGTAGAAAGAGCCTAGAACTCTAAGTGATTAAGAGCCTAAGGCTCAATATGTATAATGAACCCTGTATCCTCATCGGATAGGGGACAGTTATTAATGAGCCAAATATCTAAGATGGATACGGGACAGTTCAGGCACTCGGTCACAACAATGAATAATTGGAAAAGTGTCTCATAAGCATTTCATTTGCATCTTGCTAAGTATGTTTGATTGATTGAAATGCAAAATTGCTTATGTTTAAGTGAAAATGTGATATTTATGTAAAGTGCAAAGTTGTGAAATAATTGTTATATGAATTGATGTGTTGTATGGATTGAGTGAACCATCGATGATGGTTACCTCATTGAGTTCGCAAAACTCACCAAAATTGCATCATTGTCTTTTCAGGACTGAGAGATGACTCTAGCTACTGAGAGGCTCTACCAACCATGTAGATTGTGGTTTAGCAGGAGAAGTCATGGCTTAAAGGTCGGTCAGCTGGAATTTATGGACAGTTTAGATAGATTGTATATATTTTTTTCATCTTTCATGTAGTATTTTTGTACTAGGCTTTGTTGATGTTCATGTAGTAAAGGTTGAAAGACACAATGTAGACTTTAGATTTTGAGAAATGAAATGAGGAAAAGTTGGTTTAAAAATATTGTGGCTTTCTTATGATGCTTTATAAGTGAATAATGATATGATGCCATATGAAGTGAATGTAGTGATCAAACGTAGCTCGCCCTTATCGTATGATATGTACCGGAAGGACCTCTAGGCGTCCCGGTGTGTACTTTGTGGTAAGGGGCGCTACACAAGTGGTCCACCACCGAGCATACACCAAGGCGTTCATCTTCCTAGTTTTGTTGAGTCAATTGTTCCATAAGCTTTAGGTCATCAAACGAGATGAAATGGTAGCGCTTACTAATGAGGGGGATATCATTACTGCTGATAAAATGCAGGAGTTTAAGTTTGACGAAAATGCCCCGCATGGATGTGTAAATCCATGTCAGTCACAGTGCCACGCGGATACTCTTATTGCATAATGACCAAAAGCACCTCCACCTTCCGTCGATGCCCCCGACTGGAGTCAAATGGAAGCCAACATCCGTGGCCTTTAATTCGAAGTGACCGAGCTCACAGCTTCACAGAGGCTCATGGAAGCAATGCTGGAGGCTTTCATGGAGGCCCATCACCCACCACCACCAGAGCCTTAAAGCTTAGGGCTTAGGATTTCCCTTTTTGCATCGCACAAACACATGTTGCATTGTATCTAGATCTTACTTTTGTTTTTCCAGTGGTACACTGTACCAATTACTTTAGTTTTATTTTAGTCTCTTTCACTATTTTGTGTTAGTCTATTTCAATATACTTTAGTCCAATATTTTGTGTTTTGATGGGTACTCTACATTTTCAGGGTACAGATTATTGGACAATCCACTCTTCAGGGGGTTTCTTCACATTTGCTCTACTTTTTGTTAATTACATTGTTTTCTTTGTTCAATTTCATGCCATTAAGGACAATGTGACTTTTAAGTGGGGGGTATTAATTTTCTAATTTTCTAACTTTAACATATTCTATGTCTAATTGTCATTATACTTTCATTCCAAGAGTTAATTGCATTATGGATGAGATTGACCTTGAGTAGGGTACATAAGATGATTAATTTGGATTACATATCTTGTAATAATGGGATGTTGTAATTATAAATTGATTGAATGATCGTGCTGTAGAATAAGAAAACATAGCCAAGTGAGCTAAATTGAGCCTAAAGGATTGCACTCAATCCTGTTTTCTTATGAGTGATATGATTTTCTCTTCCATGTATGCCCACTTCTAGAACTTGCATCACATCTCTTCAAGGTTACATAATCATGCTATGGTATGTCTTGGAAATGAAAAAAGGCATTAGGAATGAGCTTGAGCCAAATAGCTAACCCTTTCTATATATCAATCCCCTAGTGAACCCCTTAGGCCTAGTGATTGTAGTTGAGCCATGTTCTTTGTAAACCTACTACTCCAAAGAACCTTAAGCCAAGAAAAACAAGTTTACTCTTGTTCAATGGCTAGTAGAGCTATCAAAGGTGTGCATTGACTACTTCTTTTGATAGGGATACAAAGGAAGAAGTGTGGGGTAATTGGGTATAACAAGTCAAGAAGCATGCGAAAAGCGAAAAAAAATGTAAAAAAATGTACAAAGAAAAAGAAATTGAGTCAATTATAAGCAAAGCATGTATACTTCAGACTCCAAAGTGAAGCAATGGAAAAAAAACCGTGACAATAGAGTTGGTTGAGTTTCATGAACCAATGTGAAGGTAGGAATTGTGAAGTCGGCTCTACTAATTGTTGAATATTTGAATTCCTATCCCTTTGTTCATAGCCCACTTCACCCATGGCCCCATTACAACCTAAGAATTAAAAACCTTTTTGATTCATGGACATGCCATAGATGGGAGTAATGGAGAAGTAGATAAAATGCAAGCTTATGGTAAGTGACATGCATAAGAAGATGATTGAGAGTAACCCTTAAACACTTATTGTGCGGACATGAACATTGCATGGGAGACTTCATTTTTAGCACGTGATTTTGATTAATTGAAGCACTATGTAATCTCATTGTTACTGAAATGTGATCAGAAATTATGAGGTATTATATGATCTTATTTCCAAGTCCAATTCTCACTTATAATGCATTCAACTTATGGGAATGAACTATGGTTATAATTAGGTGTAAAATGATGGAGAAGAAATATTTGTGGGTACCATTCATTTTAAGTAAACCCTCAGGAGACTATAACTCCTCCATTATGGACACATAGTGGTTCAAAGGCTTGTGGCATAGGCTAAATGTCACCGTACACTTACAAAAGTGGAATCAACAACTTGGTTTAGGTTTCGATAGTGAGTTTTCTGTTGTTTGCTTGGGGACAAGCAATAATCTAAGTGTGGGGGAATTTGATTAGTCAAATTCGTTGTAGATGATTTTGGGATGATTTGGATTTAATTTCACTTATTTCTTTGTGGATTTGAAATTTTATGCAGTTAATTCTCTCACATTTCGATTGTGTTGCGTGATAGGTACAAATGGTAGATTGTGGAGTAAAAGGCATAACTTTCCTTGTGAATGCCAGATCGAAGCCACTTAAGGATGATTTCAAAGAGAATTCCTGGCTCTACTAAGACTCTGAGAAGAAATTATGTCAAATGGAAGCTCAAAGGCATGAAAGTATTGGATTGGGTCATGTCCGTTTAACAGACATTGCACGGTAGAAGGAACCCTCAGACCCGAGAAGGTCTGTTAAACGGACACACATGTCCGTCTAACGAACATTACTTGACAATATGAACTTCCAGACCCGAGAAGGTCCGTTTAACAGACACACGTGTCTGTTTGACGGACATATTCCGGCAACTCACCATGTTAGACCAGAGTATGTCCGTTTAACGGATATTTGCGGCCAGCACTTCCCCTGTTTCAAAAAATTAGGTTTCTTGGGACAAGAGGACTATAAATGCTCATTGTTTAGACCTAAATAAGAGGCTAGGCATTGAAAACAAGGCTACTACATTTGGGAGGCACAAAATAAGAGGAAGATGGGAATTTTGGGGATTCCCCCAAGGATTGGGAACTACATCTCTTGCGTTTCTGTTACTTTCTCTCTCTACTCTTTCTTAAATGTTGAGCTTCCTTATGTGTATGATTTTTGTTGCAATGGTCTGGAACTAAACCTCATTTAGGAGGAGGGATGTAGCCCATTTGAGGGATGATTTGTATGATATGAATAGTTAAATATTGAATGAAACTTTTTGGGTTATGTTTGTTTTCCTTGAATCTCATTGTTGTCTCTATGCTTGATCTCCATAGATACAATCTTAGGAATCATATGATGTACTAAAGAGTGAAATATGGTCCATGCTATATGAAGATGAACACCTTGGACTTAGAGGTAGAGATATCCTAAGATAGGGTAAGAACTTGAGGTTGCCTGTTCTTAATGGATTTGGTTAGTGAGTTTATACATTGAGAAATGGTCTTCTTCTAGTTGAATACTCTTGTATGCTTTGAGAAAAGTTATGGGTAAAGTTGTACAATTGTTTTCATAGCCTAACATTCAATCAATTTCATATTGTATGAATCAATCTTTTAAATTGGTGAACCCCTACCCTTATTTCTAAACCCTTGATTTATCCTTTTACTGTTTTTCTGTTTATAACTTACAAATTATTGTTCACCCAACTTCAATCACATTTTAGAATTTTCTGTCAATAATATGCAAATAATTAGAATTAATTTGATAATGAATGAATTGGTCTTGAGGGAGACGACTTTGGAATATTCAGTGTGTGGATACTAGAAACGACTCTGTACACTTGCAGAAATTATCGATCAGTCGGTACCGGCTGAAACTGTAAGTTTCAAAAATTGCAAGGACTAAATTGTAATTTCCAAAAACTTAACCCTAAAACTACCCCCGACCCCGACTACTGCTTCTACTATCGCCTATGTCTCTCCCTCTCACCGTCTCGCTATCACCATCTCGCCGTCTCTTTGTCGCTGTCCCCCTTTCCTCATCTCCCTTCGACCTGGGCACCTGCCTTGGCTTCGGTTGAAGTGTTGAAGAGGCCAAATCTTCGTCTTCCTCTTCACTGCAACACATCGTCGCCGTCCGTCGTAGCTAGACCGAACCCGCACCATTTGTCACACCTCAGGTGCACCAGCAAGACACCAACCCCTCAGCAACCCGACGTCAACCCAAAGACCTGATTGTTTGGGTGTGTTTTTTTTTTATTTTTTCATTCTTATTTGCATTTTGATTATGTTGGATGATGGATTTGTGTATGTTGGTGTTGGATGCTAGATTTTGGGAAAGAAATTTTATGTGGATGTGAATTGGGTTGTTGGATTTTGGGAATGGATATTGAATTGTTAGAGTTGAAATGTTGAATGGGTTTTGTGAATTGTTGAACTGAAATTGGATTTGGAAGTGGAATGTATAAATTTTTTGGCTTGTGATTTACGGTGATATTGAATTATTGATGAATGAGATTGAGTTAAGCTTGAGTTGAGATGTTCAATTGTTCATGTATTTTATTTAATGGTAATTTGGTTATTCGGTGGTGGTGTCAATGATCATGGTGTGGTGGTGAGGCCGTGAGGTGAGGGTGGTGGTGAGTGAGGTGTTAAAGTGTTGATGTTGATTAGTTGATTATTAAAATTGAAAGTTGATAATCAACATTTAAACCTAAATGTAAAATTAATAATCAAATGTGAAATTAATAATTAAATGTGAAATTGTAAAATTGATAATTAAAATTGGTAAAATTGAAAAAGCTAAAATCATTAATTGACACATTCTTAATGTTTGTGAAATGGTAATTTATTTTTAATATTTGGGTATTAAATTTAGGTAAATAATTAGTTGAGTATAAAATTATGCAATTAGAAACTAATAATAATTCGATTATGCTTAATGATAATATTTGCCTATTTGAGTATTAGTTTTAGTTAGGTAAATAATTAATTGATTATAAAAGAAGTTGAACTTTAATGGAATGGTAATATAATATTATGGTTTGTTAGAAATGGAATTATGAATGTTTTGTGATTGTTGCGATTGGAAATTATTAGGAATGGAAATAGAATTATGAATGTTTTGTAAGTGTTGGAATTGGAAATTGTAGTAAATGAAATTATGATTGTTTTGTAATTGTTGAAATTGCAAATTTTTGGAAACAGAAATAGAATTATGAATGTTTTATGATTGTTGGGATTGGAAATTGTTGGAAATTGTTAGGAATGGAAATGAAATTATGAATGTTTTGTGACTGTTGTAATTGAAAATTGTTAAGGGAAAAACGTGATTTGAAGGAGAGAAGAGTGAAAAACGAAAATAGATAACAGAAAGAAGAGAGTTTCAGTGGAGAGGATAGAGAAGAAGGAAAGTTAGGATTTCATCATTTCTTGGTTTTAAGAGAGATTTTGAGGTTGTTCAAGAAGGGAAAAGGTAGAGGAAGAGAAGAACTTCCATTTTGAGCCAAAGATCTCTTCATTTGGTGAAGAATCAAGGTAAGATCATTTTGGATCTTTTGAATTTTTGGAAGGAATTTAGTTCATAAAGTTTAGAAAAGCATGGGTTTAAGTATTCTAGAACAAATTTTAGTGATTGTACTTTGTGGGATTTTCAATTGAAAACCCTATTAAGTAGGATTTTTGTTATTGTATAAGGGGATCAAAAGAGGCAAGAGGAACAAAAGGAGAGGCACATTTTGAGCAAGCCTTTAAGCAAGGAATTTAAAGTGGGTACATGTTTATAATAGAGGAAATAAGCCACTAATGTTTTCTTTGAATCAAAGAAGTTTAATGATTTCAATTGCATCATAAATGTGCATTTATTGCTCTTTGAATGTAGTGAGAAAGTGCTACATGTTTGGTATATGAATTATGTTATTGATTTATGAAATGAAAAATGGAAATGATTTTTGCAAGGATACCAAGTTTATGAAATCAAGTTTTCGAAAAAGTGCCATTTTGGGCAACACGTTTACAAGTTATGACATATGTGTTCCGTGGGTTTGTGATGGTCCCCTAAGTTAAGTCACATGCACGTTGTCTAAGTTAAAGGCTTTTCCCACCTGCCCGGTAGTGGCATGGAGTTCCTTCATGGACTCCGAGAAGTTCACGACTACGCAAAACCATTACGTGGGATTGCGTTAGTACGTTCTGTTCACGACTACATAGGAACCTTATGGGAAATGTGTAGTACGTTTTGTTTTGGATCCACCCAAACCATTTTGATGTGCTTATGTACTTATGTTAACAAGTTTGATACATTCAAGTTTTGTAATTCGTGAACTTTGGTTAAGGTTTTGGGAACGATACAAATTATTATTTCAATTTAAATTTTATATTAACCAATGAACATTTTAAAGGTTTTGCTTATTTTCCGTTATAAACTAGCACCCACGAGCTTTCAAGCTCATCACCTTTTTGTCCCATCTTCAAGTGATAGCTAAGATATCAAGTGATCACGAGCCTAAGGGAATTACTTCAAATTGGTATTTTGTATTTTGGGTTGGTTTTGGGAAAGCACAATGTTTTTGTAACATTTCAAGTTTATTTTGTTCAAGAATCTTTTGTAGTTTGAGATTTGAGATGATGATGTAATGTGGCTTAGAATGCCATAAAAGATTTGTAAAACTTTATTTTTTTGATGTTAATGAAATATGCATTGTGTACGGATGATATTGTGTTGGAATCAAGTATACTTGAAGAAATTGTCAACTTGAGATGATTATCAACTTAAGTAGATGGTTTTTGAACTTGAATAGTTAGTATATATATATATATATATAGATGTTATGGAAAAAAAGATAGGAATTATGAACGATGAGATGTAGTTGAATGGGATGAGTCAGATGAGTTGAGATTTGAGAGTTTAATGAAGTCAATTTGGTAGTTGAATGGTTATGCTCAGGACATCCCAAGTTTGTATAGTGCAAATTTGAAGTCTTCCATAGGGGCAAAATTCATGTTTTGACTTTAGGAGAAAAACTGTATTGATCTAGGCTAAATTAGATAAAGTTGTGTTCTAGGAAGTTGTAGCTTATCTTTCTAGCTTTCTAACGGTATATAGTATGAAATTTTTGGACATCAGAGTCGACAGTTATGATCTTTATAAGTGGAGGTGCTCTGGAGAGTATAGTTAGTGATTTAGAATTTTTGGGGATGTGAGGAAGACCTAGTAGAAACCTTCCTTCTTATCCACTGTAGGCTGAAACCTTCCTTCTTATGCACTGTAGACTGAATCATCTTATGCACTGTAGATTGAATCATCTGGGATCGTCTTACCCTATTAGTTGGTCCAATTTTGACCCTTTAAAGACAAAATATATCATCATGGTCTTCATAAAAGTTGTAGATCTGTAAGTCCTCTTTCAAACCGTCTAAGAATAACCTTGATTCGATATCTATAGAGAAAGTTATGGCAATTGTCCCAAGACAAGTTCAATATGATTGAGGACAAAACCTTGTTTGATTCTTCCAGCCATCACTTTGTTATCCGAACTCATAATGAGATGATTATTGTCTCCAAATAAACTAGAGATATAGAGCTACAAATTATCTGAAGGAATTGAATTTTAAGTCAGTCCTTAAGACTTTCAAATTCTAGATGGAAGTTGATTATAGTGTACTGTTTCAGTTTAATAACAGTCTGAAAATGTTTGAGCTATAACTTTCAGATTTCTAAACCAAATGGAATGATCTTGGTATCATTAGAAACTTAAAACAAAGGGGGAACAAACATTCTAAAGAAATCAATTTGTAATTCCAGTTTGAGGTTTCCCAAAATCTGTGCTGAAGTGGGAAAATGAGTTTATTTTTGATGTTTGACTAGTGGGGCACACCACCCTTGTGTGATAATGGCTAATGAGGGTTCATTGAAATAACCCTACAGGGTAATACACTCACGGTTTATTACTCCAAATGTTGGGCTCCGGAATCAGGGTCCAACAGTTGTGGTATCAGAGCAAGACTTGGGTTCCAGAAATGGGATCCAACATATTTGGCATTAAGCACATAAGTTTTGGTGAGAAGATCACGAATGTATTTTTTTTGAGTTAACAATAAACCATCCTTTGTTGGTGTTCTCTCAATTCCGAGAAAGTAGTGAAGAGATCCCATATCCTTCAAGGCAAATCGAGCTTGAAAGGCCTGAATTAATTGCATAATTAAATCATTATTGCTGCCTATTAAGATTATGTCATCAGCATAAATAAATGATGACCGCTAGTGTTGTAAATAAATAATGAGGGATCTTTTTGAGAAGTTTCAAACTCGAAATAAAGTAAAGTCTCTTTTATATAATGAAACCAACTTATTGGCGCTTGCTTGAGTCCATAAAGTGACTTACGAAGAAAACAAGTATGATGAGTGTTGGGTCCCGAAAATTTTTTCTTTTATTTCATATTTATTTTATCTAATTAATTGTAATTCTTTTGTTATTTCCT
>JAOQMR010000002.1:10688718-10704061 GCA_027563865.1 Erythroxylum pelleterianum | reverse complement strand
GGTATAACCAAACCATCCTAATACATGTGACCATCTACAATTAGTGGCACACCATATTATTCTATTTTTTATAACACATTTCATATTCCAAGCTACTATTTTGTTATAAAGCTTGGATCTTTGGAGCTTTTATCATGAAAGGAAAGACAAACGTTTAAGTGGGAAGTAGAAATAACAAATTACTCCCAATTGGGTTTAATTTGAGTTGATGTAGAATGGTACCATTAGACGAAGAAAAGCAAAGAACTTTGTTTTGATGCACTAAAATTGTGTTGTGCCGTATAAAAACGGATAGATTTTGAAAACAGCCTATTACTCTCTTTAAAAAATCTCGTCCGCAAAGCTATTGGTGTCTTCCAATCCCAAACTATTTAAAGAGAAGACCAGAAAAGAATATCGAATCTTCTTACCTTTTTCAGCTTGCTGAATCCATAAACTCCATCTGTGCTTCTTCTAATCCGTACAGTTACGATAAAGATGCTGACTTTGAATCTCACGCCACCGTTTCCAGTCACTTTGTCCAAATCCACCCGCAGTAGGCACCCTGTAAACGCTTCTTCTCTCCTAAACCCAGATCTTCTCAACAGAAATCACTCTCAAAATCCACGTTTTGATAGAATCGGAGCATTGACAGTCGAAGTTCATAACTTCGGTCGTCGTTACACTTACCCTATTGGCTTTTCTTCAAGACTTGCTCGTCAGATCCATGATTCAAGCACACAAACCAATATTCTGCATTGCCCATCTCAGTTATGCTCAAAATCAGGTCCGTATACTACCAAAGCAGCGGCATCGGAATCTGAACCAAGCCTGGAAGGATAGATTGCTGCAGCTTCAAGCACCAAGGATAAAAGGATTCAACTTGCGCTTATCTTTGGTCTCTGGTACTTCCATAATATTGTCTTTAATATTTACAACAAGAAGGCACTGAATGTCTTTCCATTTCCATGGTTTCTCGCCTCGTTTCAACTCTTTGTTGGGTCCGTTTGGATGTTCATTCTATGGTCGCTGAAGCTACAACCTTGCCCGAAGATCTCGAAACCGTTCATTATTGCTCTTCTTGGACCTGCATTATTTCACACTATAGGACACATATCAGCCTGTGTTTCATTTTCTAAAGTTGCTGTTTCTTTTACTCATGTCATAAAATCCTCGGAGCCTGCCTTCTCTGTCATTTTCTCTTCGTTTCTTGGGGACACTTACCCATTAAAGGTTTGGCTCTCTATTCTCCCCATCGTTCTTGGTTGTTCCCTTGCTGCCATCACTGAAGTGTCCTTCAATTTTCAAGGCTTGTGGGGTGCTTTGATTAGCAACGTTGGTTTTGTTCTAAGAAATATTTACTCGAAGAAGAGTTTGCAGCAATACAAGGAAGTGAGTGGACTTAATTTGTATGGTTGGATCAGTATAATCTCGTTAATTTATTTGTTTCCAGTTGCGGTTGTTGTTGAGGGATCACAGTGGGTTCAAGGGTATCATAAGGCCATTGAATCTGTTGGGAAATCATCAACATTTTACTTATGGGTGTTGGTATCTGGGATTTTCTATCATCTCTACAACCAGTCATCGTACCAGGCACTTGATGATATTAGCCCCTTAACCTTCTCAGTTGGTAACACAATGAAGAGAGTGGTGGTGATTGTGTCTACTGTGTTGGTGTTCAGGAATCCAGTTAGGCCATTGAACGCTCTTGGATCAGCCATTGCAATTCTTGGAACGTTCTTGTACTCCCAAGTAACTGCCAAGAAGCCGAAGAAAATTGAAGGTGAAAAGGAGGGTTAGACAGACTTGTTGGTTCACCAATCTATCCTGGCAATTTTGGAACTAATAACTTGTGCATTTCTCAATGTTACCCATTACTGTGGTTGATGACATTGCATTGTTGATTTATGCTTTGGATTTTCTGCCTTGTGCTGTCCTTGGTGTTTTGGTTTCATTATATTCATAGGTTCCTTGTAAGTCCATCGAGGTGCCATTGTATTAAGATGTTTGTTTGCTCTGCACCCTCAAGAAGACAAAATATGCACACATGCTTGAAAATTGAGAAGGAATTGGGATTTTCTTTCATAATGATCAAGACTTCAAGAGGCTACTTGATCAAGCATGTTTTCTTTTAAATTGATCATCTGAATATTGTAGATTGGAGAATGGATATACATTTCGTGGTTGGATTACTGCTGTTGTGACTAGAGAGGTTTCGCAGATGAAAGAAGTATCAGGTTAGACCATAAGACAATTATAGGAACAGTATTCAAAATGTATCTTCAAATTTAATATTACTGCTCTAATATTTTGCAGCAAAGCTGGGATACCAATTGATATTTGTATAATTTTTAAAAAGGTTATTTAGTAATCATTAGGGACAATATAAGATGAATAGATTCCTTTTAAGGTAATTTAATCTCTAGAATTCCATGATTGTTGTGAATTATCATCAACAATACCTAGTTGTAATTTTGCTGAATCGCCAAGTTTGGAAAGATATGGTAATATACAACTTTAACCCTACTTACACAAAAAGGCTATTTCCAATAACATGAAATGTGTTACAAGTAACTCTCCAAAATAAAATAACTAATTTCTACATATTTTCGAATTATAAATTTTGAAGGCCAACTATAACATAAGTTACTTGTGCATGTTTTAATATGTTTTTATCAATGAGATGCCTAAAATTTATATGGATTACCACAGCATAAATTATAACGAAAGTGAACATCATTCCTATCGTAATTAACATTTACATGGATTTCTTTGAACTTTTTAAAACGTGTGTTGATAAAACTGTTGTTGTTAAAATGTGTAGTTGCTATTTAATCTATATAAAGAATGAATTACACCAGCCAATGTTCAAGAATTCAATACATAAGCATGCTGCTGTCATTAGGCCTGTGATAAAATCGGAGCTGCAGAAGATACTTCTAAAGTTCCGTGCCAAGTTTTTTTTTTTTTGATAAAACGATTGCGCTCAACACATATCATTGATATCATAATTAAAGCATCATACAAAAAAAAAAAAGAAAAAAAAAAGGAGGACATATCCCTTATTCTAAACCAATCGTAGAATTAGCTGCCCTAGTTGTCGTATGAGCAACTTGATTCGCTGATTTTCGTACAAACGCGTATGAGGTAAAAGGAAGCTCGTTAAGCATAGCTTTACAATCCTGAATGATCATCGAAAAATATGAAGAAAATGCAAGCGTAGAATGCAAAAATTGAGTAACAATTTGACAATCCGTTTCTACGCAAATTGAAAAGGATAAGGTTTTTAGCCAACTCAATGCTTCCCGAAAACAAAGAGCTTCACCGACTTGTAGATCTCGCCAACCTGGAAGCATCATAACTTTCCCAGCACAATTGTTCCCCTGGGAGTCCCGGATGATCATGCCAATGCCATAGAAACCATTCTCTAATAAAGCCACATCAATATTACATTTAGATTGGTTGGGTTCTGCAGCCACCCAAGAAGTATGAGCACAATTGTTCCGTGCCAAGCTTGATTGACCATGATTTGTATAAAGGTTACACCACCAAGTCTTCCGCTTCAAAAACACGTAAGGATGTTTCTCTCGAGTACAGCATTCTTCACGAGCTTTGGCCAAATCAAAAAACTCAAACCATTTTATCCAACGGTGAATGGTTGTCAAGTTGAACGCTAGAGCCCTTGCTCCTTTTATGGATGAATCTCACCCACCAAGATTCTAGCCGTTAATGTTTTCTTTCCCATTTTCCTTCACGTCTTCCTTCTCTTTCTCTTCGTTCTATCACTTGCCTAGACTTGCTTCCTCTAGACACGTGTCTTTGCGCAGAACCAAATCCACCAGATTGTCCATCCAATGCTGATGCGTCTGGATCTCCAACACTACCGGTATCACCCAGGTCCCTGCTTCCATCAAAATTTTCTTCGTAACTGCTGCCACCTTCATCTAGACGGTCTCTTGATTGAAGAATAGTTGGCGTTTGTCCTGAAAATGCCCGAGACCCTGATAAGACAATGGTTGGTATAGTACCAGATGTACTAGCAGTAGACATTTCAGGCTGCAAGCTTCCACTACTGGTTCTTGCAGTTGCTTCACTACTTGATCTTCCATTTTCCCTTTCGCGATATCTCCTGCAACAGATTAATATGTCAATCAAAATCAAGCTACTATATTCCACAGTTCTGCACTTGGATTGCAACAAAAGGGCTTAAACCACCATAGAAGAGTTTGAAAGATTTTATTTTTTGATACATAAGTAGCCACAGAAAAAATCAAATTGTTTTTCAATTACACATCAGCATCAAGTCAGCTCCTTCTCCCAGAGGTAGGTGCAATAGCTGATAATAAATGTTTGATAAACAATAGATGCAGGGCAGCAAAATGGGAGACAAAGATTGATATTAACTATACTAGTAGCACCTCATCCAGTACTTAGCAACCAGGATTTCATAAAAACTTTGGTTTTGGTCCTTCTCTATTCATTTCCTGTTCTTATTTAATCCTCCTGCTCATCTAGTGCTTGTACAAAGGGTAAGGAGAATAATTATTACCAAAATAGCCAAAATGACAAGTGATGTTGAAACAATATGTGCCAATTTTTACCAAGATAATACTAATAATATGATGATTACGACGATGATGAAGATGATGATAATTATACCTGCCATGAGCGGACGAAGAAAAGTCACGACGTGAAGACCGTAATCCTGATTCAGCCTGTTCCAGTTCACGCTGAAGTTCTCTCTGCAGGTAATATAAACAATTTAAGATGAAACATCTTTAAAAAGAAAAGACAACCTACAGTTTGAGCCTTTTTTTTATTGTTTCTCAGAAAGCATGCTGCACAAGGACATCTAAGGGCATGTATACTCAGAAAGCATACGTGCCAATCGAGACCTCGCCAAAGTTTGTTCACAACGTGAAACATCAGATAACCAGGAAAAGTAGTAGATTTTTGAGCTATACAAGGTTTTGCAAAGACTACCACATGGAGTGTAACTGACTCTTGCGACATTTTAACCAACCCTCCAATTGCAGTGTATATGAAAAGAAGAATAAATGTCGAAGTTTATGGAAGGTTTATCTAAAGGGGTAGATATTAGGAATCTTGCCTGCGTTTGTTTCTCCTTCTCCATATCAAGATTGTGGCGGAGCTCTCTAGTTTTCGAGCGTTCAAGTTCTAGCAATCGCTGTCTCTCCAGTTCTTTCTCTGCTTCAGCCATCCTCTCTCTAAGACATTACGTTCCCCAATCAGATCATATCCCAAGACTAAGTTAGTTAGAATTTAGGAGCAACATCGGCTAAACCTGTCCAGTTCTTGAAGAAGCCCCTCTTCTCGTAAAGCTGCATCCTCCAAGTATTTCTGACGGGCACGTCTCACCAATAATTTCCTATGTCTGCGGGCTACTATATCCTCTAGGACTTTGGATTTCTCTCTGACAAAGATAACAGCAATTTGGATTTAACAGGACCTACTATAAAACTATACTTTCATGCAAAAGAGCAATGCAAGTGTTTTGACATTAGCATTTCAGAGACACTCATCAAGAATCTCATTCCTAATGATTAACATTGCTTGTAATTTGAGTTATTACGCCTCTTTCTTTGTAGGCTCTTTTCTTTACCTTAAATAGTCACATTAACACTAGTTATCATTCTAGCTCCAGTCTTCAAGATCATAGCAATAGATCTTCATTTTTTCCTTCTATGAATTCTGTGAAGCATATATAAACATCCTTAATCGAGATTTCAATTTAACAAGTCAAATTTAATGTTTGTCCTAATGATTAGAATTGCTTGTAGTCCAAGTTTATATAGCCTCTTTCTTTGTAGGCACCTTTCTTTACCTTAAATAGTCACATTAAGACTAGTTATCATTCTAGTTCCATACGTTTCAAGATTATAAAAATAAATCTCACTTTTTCATTCTATGAATTCTGTAAAGCAATTATAACAAATATTCTTAAGACGAGAGTTCAATTTAACATGCCAAATTTAACATTGTTTGACCTTCTATTGAATAATTAATGTGAAATCCAGACGGTAAACACAAGAATAGAAGAATCCATCACTCACATCATATCTAACAAGTTTTTTCCTCTTAATTGCCGCGAATATGTATAGCTATTTTTATTCCCTATTGACCTTTAAATAATTTTGGTATAGCACAGTACTATACAAGTAAAAGACAGTACATACATGGACTGAATGTGATCCTTGATATGCTGAAGACGGTCCTCATGCTTCGTAGAGGCTGGAACATAAGGAGTTGAATAATAGTTAAAACAAAATGGAAACAGATGTATTTGAAAATGAGCTGGCTAGCTACAAGTAGAATATTGTTTTTCAAAAGAAAATCAATACCGCTGATTAAAGAATTCTGCCTCTCTTTACTTGAATCATTAGACAATTCTTTTGTTGCATGCTCTTTTTGAAGAATATCTAGCTCCATTTGAGCCTCCTCTAGCTCCTACACAACATGGTATAATGCCAGCCTTTCTATAAGTTGAAATGAAAGGAGAAGCATGGCTAAAAATAAAATATTACCATTGCTTCTTGGTCAAGTTTTTCAGTGAACATATCAAAATATGCCTCAACCGAAGTTAGATTAGCAAGGACCTGTAACAATTTAGTTACAAATAAATTAGAAAATTTTATTTCATACTTCTTTTGAATTCTTCTAAAACAATATGCAGACTCACATGTCCTTTAAAGTGGCAGGCTTAGTTTCATTTCTGATAATAAAGGGAAAGAGTGTTTTGAGTATGCATTAGCAGGAAGGCCAAGTTTTCATCAATTTTCTTACCTGCAGAATTGATTCACGGGTGTTCCCAAAATCTGGATCAACTTGATTTGAAGAACTTGAAGACAACGCCTCCCTCAGGACCTTAGGCAAAAAAGTACGATTGGATATAATAGAAAATTGCAGCAACTATATAAAATTATTTCCCTTTTAATAAAAGAGAATTAGTTGCATATGCAACTAACATGTAAAACAGGCTTGGTTAAAACAATGAAGAAGAAAACAAAGAAAAGAAAACACTGCTTTAACCTAATTTATCAGAGAAAACAAAAAGAAACACAAAAGTGCCCGTCCCATAAAAGTAACCCACATAAAGTTGAGCCAAATGGCGGTGTTAGCCCCTTCAGAATTTACAGACCTAGAAATAATTTATTAGATTTATTTTACCCTTTTGTTTGGTTGATAGAAATACTTCCTTTGATTCATTGCCTTCCATTATTGATGCAAGGACACAAAAAACTAGTCAGAATAGTTGATGGGAGGGGGAAAAAAAAAGAAAAAGGCTCTGCCAACTTCAGACCTAGATTGATGATTTAGGTCATTGGTTGCTAGACAAACCTCTTTTGCTTCGTCACCTTCATTCCTCAATTTACACAAGACTTCACAAGTATTTTTCTCGAGGTCACCTACTTTGGCTGTTGAAAGATAAGAACAATGATAAATGAATGAAAAACTTTGATGTCTTCATCATTTTCCTCATTTTTAAGAACCATAAAAATATGCATACCGCTTTTCGAAGAGCTTATACTCTCAATGAATCTCCAGACATCTTGAGGTATTAATTCAATGTCTTCAACTGGAGAATACAGGCAGGCACCAGCAACAAGAGCTAATGAAAGTCTTAGTTGCGGGCCCTGACATGTTGGGTATGCAAGTCCTCCCAAAATACGGAAGACACTATCGGCTCCAGCGAGAAAAGATTGTAACTGGTGTCGCGCAGCATGTGGAATAAAACCCAAGAGAAGCACCATGGCATGAGTTTTCAACGGTAATAACATCTCAGACGATGCCATCAAAACTACCCGATCCCATATACTTGAAATCAGAAGTGACAAAAATGATTCTGCAACTGAAGAAACTAAACTAGATGAAAGCAACTTATTGCATGATGCAAAAGACTGTATAACCTCTTCTCCATTTGCATCTAGGCCAACCAATCTACCCAAATGCTGGAGTACCATAAAACGTTGTTCAGGTTCAGGATGACCCAGCAACGTGACAAAAAGATCAGAAAGAGGCCCATTAGCCTTGTGAAGGCTATGAAGACCGCTCGCAAGTAACATTTTCAACCATTTATCAGACTGCAACCGCCAAGAGAGTTTTGGTGCATTAAAAGAAAAGGCTTTTATTGCAGAACAGATGGTGTCAATCACATTTTCCAAAGGAAAACAATGGGGCACTCCAAATAGACAATCAAGCATCAAAGATGCAACTTCCCAGCAATAGGTTTCCTGAAGCTTAATGATGACTTCTGCAAGTCCCTCTAGCCCAATCCTCCAATGAACTCCAACCTGCTCAAGTGGTTTAGTAGATAAAGAACTCTCACTACCATTATCTTCAGCATTTCGAACTTGCATACTGATTGAAGATAGGCACTTTGAATACAAAATGCACTGAGCGGATGTAATAGCTAGCTTCTTTGCCAGGCGACGATGCAATTTCCAGCAGCGCTCTATGGTTGGATTAAGCTTGGCAATAACACTTTCCAAGCCCTTAGTAAAGTCTTCTACTTCCTCAGCTCTTAGACATTTATCCTTTCGCTTCAAGATAACGCCATCAGAATCATTATTTTCCAGATTCTCAGATATCTTTGAAAAATCAGTATTATCACGTATTTCATTGAGAAACCACGAAGTTACCTCACTATTGCCAAAAATTAATTCATTGCCTAAAGCGGGAGATTGTGCCTGTTGAAGTGGGACAAGACCAAATGCTCCTAAAGTCTGAACTACAGAACTCTTACAACTTTCAAGAACCATTTGGAATGCATATAGATAGTCATGGAAAACTGTGGTTGGCTCAAAATTAGTAAAATCAGCCCATAAAGTTAGAGCCTGCAGTATTTCCCTTCTACGCTGAAAGGATAAATCAGTAAACACACAAGCCAGGATGAAAATTGTTAAGGCTCTGCTGTACTCTTTCTTTGCAGATGCATCTCGATTTTCCTTTTCATGTCTAATATCATCAAAAAGCTCCTCAAAGCAAAGAGATTCAAAGGTAAGACATGAATCATCAACCAACTTTTCCTCATCTTTAGATGCCTTCTTTAATGAATATGAAATGATGGGCTTCAACAGACGCATTAATGAGTCAAGAAATTCCACATCACAGTATGTGGCTCTACAAAGGGACACCAGTATTTGCACTACTCTAGGTATCTCTGGCACCATTGCCTCCATGTGCTCTGTCACAATAGCTTCAAGAAGATAAAGGATGATAGCTTTAGCATTTTTTGCCATATAACCTTTAACATGATAAGAGTTACTTTGAATTATTTGGTTGTTTTGTGAAAATGGCCATGAACACAAGTCTGAGAACCAACATAAGATATCAGGCACAGTACTGGAAGAATGAGCTTTCAGCTGTAAACCAACAGCTTCCAAAATATTCTCCGCAAAAGATTGGAATTGCCTTTTCATATGTGGAAAGAACATATTGAGATCAGGATAGAGCACATGGAAGGATAAATCTTGATGCGGCTCATCTTTAAACTTAAATTGTTTAGATGCTGGAGAATCTTCTCCAACCACAGATTGTTCATTTTTCTCATCTTCAGGTTTTTGGTTAACAGCTTTTCCCACTACTGAAAGTTCGTCAGCAAAAATTGATAATAGATATGTTAGTTGTGACAGATCATCAGCAAGGGAGAATCGGTCCTTAATATATTGTTTTGCATTCCGAGATATCGCCATCCAACCAAGAAAGCGAACTAAGGGACAGGCACTGAAGGAAAATGAGGATATTTTCTGCATCCAGGCTGATGATGGAATCAAATTTCCAGCCCTAAATCTGTTGCCATCATTGACTGCAAAGTCTGATCCATCACCATCACTTGAAGCAATTACTAATCTCTGAAGCAGGAGCCAGCGCCGTCGTAATAAAAGCATCTTTGCCGTATCTAGCTGAAGATTGCCTTCTTTGCACTGATGGTATAATGATGTTATCATGCCATTAAGATACTCACCAGATCCCAATATAATATCAATCACTTCTTCTGGAGCACAGTACAGCCAAGTGGCAGAGTTCAACAAAAACACAAGGCAATGCATAAGAATCTCATGCAATGAGTCACGCTCCTTTTTCAACCTTCGAACAAGAAAACTGAAGAGCGTAGCTTGGTTTTGTCGAACCAAGGTCACTGCATCTGCAGATTGTACATCTATAGGAGACAGCTTAAGTGCTTCATCATCAGGCCCTTCAAGGTAGCATTGGACATCTCCCCCATATTGGGCCCTATGAAACTTACCATCTAATTCAGCTGCCTCAAGAAGTATTTGAAGAACAAGTTTATCCCTTTCATTTTCAAGAACAGCTATTCTCTCCAAGTCAGAGGCATTCCTCTTAGAGGTATTCTTCAGCTCTGAAATTCCATATGCTTTCTCATCTCTGGTCCCACCAGTGCTAATTATGTCCATCATGTTTGAACTTGACCTGACTGACATCATAAAAAACGGATTCACATAGCATTCTGCTGCCAAGAGTAAAGCATCTATAGCAGCATCATGACCTTCAACAGTTTTATCAGATTGGGAATTCAAATCAGAAGCCAAACACCGAAACTCAGAAGCTCTTAGTTCACAATCACGATAGTTTACAAGTTGCATATAGTTGGCTTGAACATCGAAGTATTCAGCAGCAAAACCAGTATCCAATTGCAAATCATTCTGAAACAAGTGACTGACTTTTTTTTCAGCAGCATGCTTCAATTCTGAGTTTATATCTCCCTGGTTGGATTCTAAAATATCTTTGTTAAGATTACTTGAAGCATTTATCAACACTACGGTCCGCAGTTCTGAGGGAGCAAAAAGAAGACACACATCATCAACAATATCCACCTTTGAATTGGTATCAGAGACATCAGCTTTTCCATCCTGCACCTCTTGATTGTTTGATTTTGACGAAGTACCACCATGTTGAAGCATGGAAGGATATGATAAAGTACTTGAAGATTCAAGTTCGGTGTTTTCAGAGGCAGAATACTTGCAAAGGTCAATGTCAGCAGGTAACTGCATATGAGGTTCCAAAATTGAAAGAAGTACACTGCCCAAAGAATGATTGGAATTACTCATGGATTAAGCATAAGTGAAAATCATACTATCAGATCTCAATATCTAGTCACTATAGGAACTGTATCTGTAGTTATCATACAAGTGGGCAAAGATCCCCACCCTCATCAGTCCTCCACCTTACCCCTTTTTATCCTTCCCAGTCAAACATAGACAACCTTGTTGGCATAGAGGACTCTAGGTCATTTTGTTATCAATATAACCAACACAATGAGCAAGACGGAACTATCAATATTGGTATATTATTTTATTGGATGAATATCATACTAAACGATTGAAAATTAATGTTTTATTTTCGTCCTCTTGTATTTCTTTGCTCTCAAAGTGAGGAATTGTATATAGCATACATTCTACCAACACTATCACACAGGCAACTTAATACCTGGGAGCAACCGCACCACGTCTCCATTCAGATTCCAAAGAAGGAAGAACAGCAGGCTTTTGCACTGCTGTGCGAATTACATTGAGTGCAATTGCACCAGCTTGTTCCTGCTTATCCGAGAAACTGAAAGAAACATCTCCAAATGCTATCATGCTCTTATGTGCATATATAACAGGATCAAGAAAAGGTTCTAGCATTTCCAACAAAAAAAGAATTCTATGCTTGACTTCCTGCAAGGAACAAAACAAAGAAAACAACTGCAGTTATAACCAATGCAATATTTCTTATATTAATAGCCAATTAACACCAATCCATAAGACCTTTCAGATTTTAATAAGTTTTCCCCCTAAATTAGTGTGACTCAGACATACAGTACTTGAACCCTAACAAATTAAGAAGCAGTACTAATGTCTAGCATGCCACTACCTTATACTTCCCCAATATATCATCCATGTGCCCTAAAAGAGACAGCACTATGTATTTGAGGAGCGCACGAGCACGTGTGATGGAATAGCGAGCATCCTAAAGCACATTGAGACAACGTTAGGGGATTTAATATGTGTACATACAAGGAAGTAGAAAAGACAGTAAATTGCAATATGCCATAAGTATCACTGATTAGGACAATTAAATGGCAGATTAAAGTATCCTTACCTAATTATTTCCTAATGGGGAGCCATCTTTTAACAAATTTACATAAAATATCCAATTTATCAGGCAGATATTTACCAAAGAATAGGAACTAGTCAACAGACATTGATATTGAAATGCAAAACAGAAAATAACATAACGTGAAACTACAAGAATGAAATATTTACATAAATTTGCGAAGCATTCTGTGTTGAAAGACAATATTATAATACTGTTTGTGATAAGGATCCAGCAGATAGGTCTTTGTTATCATGGGACAACGCTTTACTGACAAAAGGTTGGTCTTCTGATATTTCAGGTTGGACTCCAAGGTTAAAAATTCTGTAATAAATAGAATTAGGATAACTTCCATATAGTTCTCTCTGATATGGATGTGTTTTATTAGGAGTCTATTAGAGGAGTATGAGTGTTTTATTAGGAGTCTATTATAGGAGTATTTTATTTTTAGTAGAAGTTTATTATTTCCCTATTATTTCGGCACTAGTTTATGTTATTGTTAGAACTCTAGCTTTATAAACTAGACATAGTGTATATTATTGAATATATGAAAGGCACTCTACTGCTATTACAAGGGTGATTCCACTGAACACCCCTCCCAGAGATGAAATGCTCTTTCTTCTTCCTGCTCCCCCCTTTCTCCTCTCCCCCTTTGGCCCCAAAACTACCCACTGAGGCCATTCTATTACACCCCAACCCTTGTGCCAACTCAGCCCCTAACTAACTAACTAACTCACTTCTCTCAGCCCCCTCTTTCTTTCTCCTCGAGTATACTCTTCATATCCTAGGCTTATTTATGTTTCTGTTATTCTCTCCCCTTCTTGAAATACCATTGACATTAGTCCTATCAGTTATAGTTACGTTAATAAAAACAGCTTGAATAGGAGTCTTTCTAAGAGTACTAAAACAGCTTGAATAGGAGTCTTTCCAGGAGTCCAAGTTTAGGTGGAACTTTTGTGTTTCTTTGGCTATTACGTTATGCAATAAAGTAAGAAGCTATCATAAACATTAGCTAATTAGGAGTAGAGTAATTTAGTCTAATCTAGTTTTTCATCACCAAAAATAGGTTCTGCAAGGAAAGGAACCAATGTAAATAAGGGGCCAGAGATTAACTTTCCTGAGAATCGTCCTTGGACTCGATCCCAAGCACGAGCACTTAACAATTTGGTATCAAAGTAGGGGTTCATGGACGAAATAGGCCATTTAGCTGCAGAGCAATTCGGTAGATTGGCAGATGGATCAGACGATACAAGCATTAGAGATGAGGCAGCAAGAATTGAAGGCTTAACATGCAGAGATTATCCGCATGCTTGCAAGGTTGGAAGGTGCAAAAGCGAACAAGTATCAGGCACCATCATCACCATCACGGGAGGAGAGGACCGATGGGGGCAGCTGGCAAGAATAGTGCCTAAATATACTAAGATGGAATTTCCAACGAACGGTGGCTCAATGGATCCGTTGGTCTGGCTTCACAGGTGTGAGCAGTTTTTCCTAAGCCAACAAATAGTGGAGGAGGAGAAGGTAAGATTGGCTACCTTTCATTTAATGGGGGAGGCTCAACTATGGTTCTTTCAACTTGAACAATAAGAACCAGGGATGCATTGGTACTCTTTCAGACGCCATTGCAATATGACATTCGGCCCTCACCTTGGTAACAACCCTGTAGGAGAATTGGCAAACCTCAATCGACAGGGAGCATAAAAGAATATCAATGCCAATTCCAAACACTGCTGGCTCGAACCATAGGGCTTCCACAAGACCTACAAGTAAATCTATTCACGGCTGGGTTGGTAGAAGGGGTTGCGAATCGGGGTGGAGATGCAAGATCCTGTTAATCTTGGATTTGCAATGAACTTAGCAAGAGCATGTGAAAAAAAATTGCAATGTATGCAGAAGCGATACACCCAAGGGGAAAAGGGTAGCCGAAACACCACCCTATGGCCATCTTCGCAGCTGGACAGTAGTAGTAACAACACCAGCGCGAGTGCACCCACACTTTTAGGAAGTAAGATAAACTCAGGGGCTAAAACAACAATCTCTAGTATAGCAACAACTCCACCCCTGATGGGAAGATGCTTAACCAGAGCGAAAATGGCTGAAAGAAGAGAGAAGGGTTTGTGCTACTGTTGTGGATGGCTTCGTTGGGAAATCTTATACCAGAAAAGTTGATATTCTCTTTTATTTTCAGTTTATTGTTTCCTATTCCGTAGGTAGTTTAGAGATATAGGACTTCTATAATTATTTTCCTATTCTTATTCCGTAGGAAGTTTAGTAGTATAGGACTTTTATTATTACAATAAGACTGATCCTTATTTAAAGGAACAGCATAGTTAGGAATTCGACAGATACAAGACTCCTTTATCTGTAATATGACTGATCCTTATTTAAGAGGACAGAAGTTAAATAAAAGAGTAGTTCAGAGTTTAATCAAAAACAAGAGATCGGAGTTCTCTCGCATCGAACTCTAAGGTGTCAGTCTCCCTTGAATGAGTCTGAAATTCTATTCAAAATAGGTCGACAAAAGAATCGCAACAAAGGGAAAAGAGTTGAGTTTGATTTTCCGATCAATCGCCCGATAACTCGATCCTATTCTCAGAGACATAACAGCTACAATTGTGACGGGTCTTATTCGTTGGGGCAGAAATGTAAGCCACTACTTTGGATTGACGTGGCAGATTCTGAGGAAGAAGAGGAGAAGATATCTTTGCATACCCTCACTGGCATGACTTCATTTCGAGCTTGAGGGCAAACTCGATGTCGAAGAGGGGAGTGATGATATGGATAAGTGTTTTATTAGGAGTCTATTAGAGGAGTATTGAGTGTTTTATTAGGAGTCTATTAGAGGAGTATTTTATTTTTAGTAGAAGTCTATTATTTCTACGCTAGTTTATGTTATAGTTATGATAATAAAAATAGCTTGAACAGGAGTCTTTCTAGGAATCCTAGTTTAAGTGGAACTTTTGTGTTTCTTTGCCTATACAAGGCTATTACATTGTGCAATAAAGTAAGGAAGGAGTTATCATAAACATTAGCTAATTAGGAGTAGAGTAATTTAGCCTAATCTCGGCAAACCTTGTCCTTGACAAGTGCTGCTAGTTTTTCATCACCAAAAATAGGCTCTACAAGGAAGGGAACCAACGTAAATAAGGGAAAAGAGATTAACTTTCATAAGAATCCTCCTTAGACTCGATCCCAAGCACAGGCACATAACACTCTCCTTCAAGAAAAATTATCAACTAAAGCATGT
>JAOQMR010000002.1:10662666-10678862 GCA_027563865.1 Erythroxylum pelleterianum | reverse complement strand
TAGGTTTGTAAAGATTTTTATTATTGATAAATTTGCACTGACAATTTATATTTAACAACTAAAAACTAAACTCACGTAACAGGAACACAAGTTCTGAAGTTTAATTAAACGAAAAAGTAAATAAATATATCATAAAACTTAATCCAACGCAACCATTAATTTTGTTGGTTATAACATTAGACTAAAATTTTATATTACGATTTTCGTTTAGTTGCAGCACACAGAAGCCTGAGTTCTTGATACAATATTTTTCTTTGAAATTAAATGGTAATATCGGTCTGCCCATTAGGAAGAAAGTCAGGAAGAAGAACTTGAAATGTTTGTTCTTATATGGTGTTATTTTGAATTAACTTTGAATCTTTTGATGGTTCATTCCATCATTAATTCCTGTCCTGCGACAATTTCTGTACAAACATGAGGCACTATTTCCATCAGGTAGGCAACTTTTTCTACCCTGTATGCCATTGCCTCTCCCCGAAACACTCTCTCGGTTGTGTTGGTTGTCATTACTCACTAGAGATTTGTTGGAACATAATCAAACTCCAACAAAAGATGCTATCATTGAACTATCTTGATTAACCATGCCTAGATTTATGGAGACTTGGCTTCAACCCAATGTCTTTAACTAGCCTAAAGCAAGACATCTTCACTCTGATTTCGTTTGCACCACCATTTGCCAATGAGTAATTTGGAAAGCATATTGTTTACGTTAGAGCCAACTGACATACCTGTTGAAGTAATGTTTCAGGTTCATGTTACTATAGCAACAGTTTCCATTCTTACACCAACGTTAGCAAGCAGGCAAGGTTGGTTATATAAAGAGAGCAATCATCTCATACAAAGGCAAGAACCCTCTAAAGCAGCATTTATAAGCTAGTGCGGTTGTAAGTAAGAAGCATGGAAACACCAACACATAGGAAAACGGCTGAAGGAACCAATCCATGACTTGACTTCGGTAGAATGCTACTTCCAGTTTCCTGTATTCTCGATAAAGCCAAGGATACGCCCCAGGGTCATAATATGGGTATCAAATTCTTCCTATTCCACTCGAATATAGATGGATATATATGGGCAAAACATATGACTTTGACTGGCAACATGTAACAACTACTAACATCTAGGACTTGTACAGATTATAAAAATGCAGGAACCTTAAAGAGGAAGCAAATTCCAGAAAGAGTATTTCTACCCTCCTGTGCAAGCAACAACTGTGACAATGATCTTGTAAGACATTTAGATAAGCACTAGCATTTGACATCTGCTTTATAGACTCCAGGTGCATCATGCAACAATAACATAACTCGTTAAACTCATTTTGCACAAAATTACCAACAATTCGTCAACAACAAAAATTTCATTTCAAAAGAGATACCAGAGTATGCATCACTCAGCTAACAGCTTCAGCAACTACAAGCTCAATAAACTCACAGCACCACAAACACGAAAGGAGATTAAAAATAAACATTTATCATGCAAAACCCAGCACCAACAATTCATAATCCAGTAGCGTTAATAGAACAGGCGTTTTGAGTCAAAATCCAAAATCATAACATGTAAAAAACCAAAAACTAATTTAAATAACAAAAAGGCATTGGGCGACTATTAACTTTTAAAACCTCCTCCCGGCACCACCCCTACCGAAACCGAACTGGGTCACCGGAGCAGCAACAGGGTCCACTTGAACGACACCAGGAATATCGGTCATACCCAGAGCAGCGAGCATGTCAATAGTCTCCTTGTCGACCTCAATCTGGTCCGTCTTGATGGCAGAGACATCAGGGACAAAATCCATACGGCGCTCGCGCTCTTCCTCCTGGAGCTTGAGAGAGATCCCGCGAACTGGGCCCTTCTGGATGCGCTTCATGAGGTGAGTAGAGAAACCCGCGATCTTGTTGCGGAGGCGCTTGGAAGGTATGATGGCAACCTCCTCTATCACCTTCTTGTTGGTGTGGAAGTCGAGTGTCATGCGCGAGTAGTAGCGCTCTATCACTTGACGTGATGATTTCTTCACTGTCTTGGTACGAACGCGACCCATGTTTTTCACCTAGCAGATGATGCCGCGAGGAGAGCAGTCAAGTCTGAGAACGGCAGCGAAAATTAGAGAGAGGGGTGGGTATCTACGAAGCTAGGGTTTACTGCTTGAGTTTATTGGGGAAAAAAAAATTAATATGGGCTTTTCTCAAACACAATTAGGCCCAATTTACAATAATACACAGGTGATGAGATCAACGACGTCGTCCTGAGACCCAAGCCTCTTCCATCTTCTGCTCGAGCAAAAGGCGAAGCCCTATTTGGACATGGTCACGTGCTTCCGTCATTCTCTAGAAGATTTGAGCTTCGTATCTCCTCCTTGTTTGGTTTCTCTATTCGAATTTCAGGTTAGTTTACTGTTTACCCGAATTTGTTTTATGTTTCCTTTTCGTTTGGTTGGGGATGAGATTATTGTTGAAGTGGACTGGGTTTGTTTAGTGCAGTGTGACCCTTTTTAATTTATTATCTGTGTTGGAAATTGGTAGGTTTCCATGGCAACACTTAGGAATCTGAAAATCAAGACAAGTACATGCAAGCGCATTGTCAAGGAGTTGCGTTACTATGAGAAAGAGGTCGAGACAGAAGCTGCCAAAACTGCTGAAATGAAGGAGAATTCAGCTGATCCTTATGACCTTAAACAACAGGTATGATGTTATCTGTGGTTCTGCTGTTGATTGTTTTGAATTTCTTCAATTGCCTAATGTTTACTGGTCACCTTTTTCTAAAAGTTAGGTTCCTTGTTTGATTTTGGCAGGAAAATGTGCTAGCTGAATCGAGGATGATGATTCCGGATGCTCGGAAGCGCCTTGAGGCTGCATTAACTGACTTAAAAGGAGCTCTGGTATGAACTTAAACAATCATTACCATTCTAATTATGCAGTAGTTTCCAACTGAACAGCTTGAATTGGTATTTGTTGGCTTTAGGACTTTTTGAGAAAATAGAATGAATCCTGTAATTTTCTTCAGGAACATTAACAAGTGATTGAGCTAGGTATTATGAATCGCACCATACAATGCATTGCATTTAAAGTTGGGACTATTAGGCTGTGATTTCATACTGATCTGGAGCCTTACTCTCTTCCAAAACATGACAAAAGAAGATAAAAAGAAAAGGAAAATGAAACTGAACAGCTTTTTGTGTGCAGGATTTATTTTTTATTTTTTTACTTCTTTATTTGTTTATGGTTTCACAAATTTTTCAGGCTGAGTTGGAAGAGTCTGACCAGAAAGAAGGCCCAGAGATTGAAGATGCTCAAACCATTATGGCAGAGGTTGAGCAATTATTCCAAACACCTGATGCCTAGATGTCTGCTGAAGATCTCATTGTAAGGGTTGGATATTGTATTCTGAGTTGTGTGGTGTGTTTTCTCAGCCTCAGAAGAGATTGTTGGTAATTGATATTTTTTAGTGGTTAAAGTGAAATGTGGCTTAGAACACCCTTCTTGAGCAAACTGAATATTCGCAGAAATATACTGCTTGCAAAATGTAATGGTCTGCTTGCAAAGTGTAATGGTATGCATGCACAGTTCTCATTTCAAGTTGGTAAATGGATTTGCTACTGAGGGGGGTTATTTCGCAAAGATTATGTTACAATTATGATTATGTAGGATCATTTTGAAGAACTATTGCCATGCAGTAGGCTAATGATTGTTTCACGTCATTAACTTGCAAAACAGAAATATGATCAAAATCACATACTTAGATGTTAGATGTGTTCTATCTATCGGTACAGTATTCGTAACATTCCAACATTCCGAGTATTCTAATCTTAATCAGAGAAACATAATTTAGGATTTAGTAAGGAATTATTCTGTATCTTTTTTATAAGTGTTAAGACTCTTGTATATTGATTTATTAAATAAAAATTGAATAAAATACCGCTTTTATCTTTATAAGGTAACTTTTTATTTTTTTATAAGAGTTATAATTGCGCTATGGCTTAAAATATATTATATAATTTTATCTTTTCTGTATTTTATTAGCCCCACTCAAAATTATAAATTATGTTTATGGTTGGGGTTTTTCTTTTTTTCTTTTTAATAAAATCAACAATAGCGTAAAAAACAGACAAATGCAGGAAAGACAAAGAAAACTAACCAAAGCCAACAGACTTATCCCTTACATCTGGAACCTAATAGCCTTTTCCCCTCAACAATAATAGAAGCCGAGCAATCTAAATTTAAAATGGAGACTAAACAAGAAGGACGATCAGTCTAGTGATATGAGTTTGTATGTAATAAGACTACCCTGGCTAAAGCATGAGTCGCCTTATTGGCAATCCTACGCGTCCATTGAAAGGACAAGTGAAGAAAATGTCGCTTGAATGATAAACAATCAAGGGTCAAAATTTCAATCTCAGACCGATTTGGCGAAGGAGCTAATATTGATTGGACAGCTGCCAAATAATCCGACTCCACAATGACCTTGGCAAGCTGTTGGTCTTTTAGCCAAGAAAGAGCTTCCGTTATAGACATAAGTTCGGCAAGAACTGGGTCAAACATGGCAGGGAAAAAACCTGAAATAGGAATCACAAACCTACCTCGTGCGTCCCTAAGAATCGCAGCAAAGTCTTCCGTCTGAACATCCTCTGGAGAAACAACGAACTCGGTGTCTTCTTTCTCCCGAATAGAAAGCCTTTGCAACCCTGAATCCATGAAGCTAAAACGAAAATCTAAGAGAGACCAACGTAGAAATAATACCTAGACCACACCTTGCACATGAACGGCAAGACCAACACTTGCACTTGTAGAGAGAGAGAGAGGCAAGACCTAGTTGGGGTTTCTCTTATATTGCAAAAATAATATTATAAGTATTTAGAGATGAGAATGATGTGTCTTTAAGTTTTATAATTTGAGGCACGTACGCATCACTCAATGAGCTAATGGACTCATTTGGGCTTCAGGCTTGTGAGCAGTGAGCCTATACGTTTCGTTTTGGACCTGTGGCATGTTTCCTTTTGAGGTTTCTTATCAAGACACAGAACGAAAGGACTTCCCCTGAACTTGAGACGGGAGAATACTTTTTTGAATATAATTTTAAGATGTGTTTATTTCTAAAATATTACTTACGAGAACGGTTAAATACAGTCATAAAAAAATATGAATGTTAATTGTATGAATGAAATTGGTAAATAAATATAGCAGTATATAATTGTTGGACAATAAGATCATGAATTATTGTTCTTGAAAAAGTGCAAATCATTACTATTTTGGTGTTTATATTCGTGTTTCTTTTTCATATTATTACTCTTTTTGCTAGTCTTGATGATGTTAAAATGTCATAATGATTGATGATGCTAAGTAACGGACACACAAATCTTTTACTTTTCCTCTTTTAGGATGGGCAATGTGAACAAGAGATCTGCTCGTATTGTTTCTTAAATAATAATTCAATGAAGTAACTTATGATTGATAATTGAAAGCATGTGAAACTAGCATAGATCAAATAAACATCATAAGAAAGGTGATTATGTAATAAATATCGCTTTTGAATTGTAAAAATGTGTAAAGTGATAAAATGTGTTAGATTGCTCTAGAGAGCTAACAACAAAAATACAGGTCTGCAATACTCCTGGCCGTGCCTTAGCCACCGTCGCCACCACCAACTCCCCTACTACTACCGCCACCAGCAACACTCTCCACATACTCCAGCCACTACCTTCAAACTTCTCAACTAAATCCCTTTCCGATTCTAGCTGCAGTCTTCCATCTGCCTTCTGCTTCCTCTCCACATCCTCCCACTAAATCCCTTTCCAATTTTAGTTGCAGTCTTCCATCTGCCTTCTGCTTCCTCTCCCCTCTTCCAAGAACTCCCCTTTGCTTCCAGTACTTGCATTTCACACATTCAGAACATCAAACCTATTAAATCTTCATAAATGGAATCAGACTTCTGTTGGATCACGTATGGCCCGAGTATTCACAAGTAGTCTTATATTGGACATTAAATGAATCATGCGGAGGGGTATGAATGACGTAGATGGGATTTGTATCTCTTTTAAATGAGAGAGATATCATTTGGGCCTCTTGACAAGTATGACTAAAGAAATGCATGGCCGTGCTCAAATGAATTGATGATGAGTCATCAATGTCATTTGTTATAATCAGTCAACTCGGGGGTCAAGAAACTATGATTAATCAAAGGTTGACATGTACCATGCCCAGCATGAATAATCTTGCTAAAAGGTGAAACAAAACACTAAAGGACATAGTAAGAAGTATGATTAGTTATTATACTTTATCAAAATCTCTTTGGGGAGAAGCATTAAAGACTGCAACTTACATACTCAATAGGGTTCCAACTAAAGCAACTACCAAAATCCTTTATGTGGTTTGGACAAGCAAAAGGTCTAGTTTGAAACAATTGCACATTTAAGGTTGTCCAGCTGAAGCGAGGCCATATAAGCCCAATGAAAGAAATTGGATTCCAGAATTGTTAGTTGTTATTTTGTTGGATACTCTGAAAGGTCTAGGGATTACAAGTTTTATGATCCCAATGCAAAGTCAATTTTTGAGATAAAAAATGCTCGATTCCTTGAGGATGTTGAGTTTGGGAGGGGAGATAAGGTAAGAGACATTGTCTTTGAAGAGGAATATATTAATATTCCCCTAGTTGTTCTTGACAATGATATAGGTTTATTCCTAATGTCATTGAAATAATAAATACAAAACAGCAAGACAATGTTGAGGAACTCCTTGTTCAGATTACAGAAATTATTCCAAAAGAACAAACTCACCAACCTCAAGAATTAGTGTCATTAAGGAGATTCACTAGAGAAAAGAGAAGTGCGATTCTAGATGATTACATAATATTTCTCCAAGAACATGAGGTTGACATTGGCATTGTGGAAGATGATCTAGTCAACTTCCATTATGCTATGCAAAGTTCTAACTCTCAAAAGTGGATTGATGTCATCAATGGGGAGATAAAGCCCATGGAAGACAATGACATCTGGGATCTTGTCTCATTGCCTAAAGGTGTGAAACCCATCGGTTGCAAATAGATATTTAAAACTAAGAGGGATTCAAAAGGCAATGTAGAAAGATATAAGGCTCATCTTGTTGCAAAGGGCTTTACACAGAAAGAAGGCATTGATTATAAAGAGGCTTTCTCTCCGGTTTCATCGAAAGACATTTTTAGAACTATAATGGCACTTATGGCACATTTCAACCTTGAGCTACATCAGATGCATATAAAGACTGCGTTTCTCAACGGTGCATTGATGAGACAATTTATATGGTGCAACTAAAAAACTTTGTGTCAGGAAACCCAAAGCAAATCGTTTGTAAATTGAAGAAATCCATCTATGGACTTAAGCAAGCTTCCTATCAATGATGTTACAAATTTCATCAAGTTGCTCTTTCGTTTGGTTTTGAAATGAATGCAGTTGATGATTGTATATATCATAAGTTCAGTAGGAACAAGTATATTTTTTTGGTTTTATAAGTCGATGACATACTGCTTGTCAACAACGATATAGGCTTATCGCACGAAACCAAGAGCTTTCTGACAAAGAAATTTGAAATGAAAGATCTTGGTGATGCCTCTATTGTATTAGGGATACAAATACATCGAGATCACTTTCGGGGTATACTTGGGTTATTACAAAAGAGCCATATAGAGAAAATTCTTAAGAGGTTTGGCATGCAAAATTGTAAACTAGGTTACACCCGAGTTGCTAAGCGAGACAAGTTTAGTCTCAGCCAATGCCCCAAGAATGAGTTTGAAACTAAAGAGATGCAGAAGATTTCTTATGCTTAAACAGTGGAGAGTCTAGTGTATACTTACATATGTACACGTCTAGATATTGCATATATTGTTGGAATTCTAGATAGATACTTAAGCAATCCTGGAATGGATCATTGGAGAGCAATCAAAAGAGTTATGTGGTACTTGCAGAGAACAAAAGATTACATGCTCATATACAAGAAGTTGAATCAGCTAGAGATCATTGGGTATTTTGATTATGATTTTACTGGATGCTAAGATAGTCAAAGATCCATATCAAGCTCTATTTTCCTGCTAGTTGGAGGAGCTATTTCTTATAAGAGTGCTAAGCAGGCACTCATAGCTTTTTCCACTATAGCAGTGGAGTATATAACATGTTATGAGGTATCTAATCATGCACTATGGCTGCGGAATTTTGTCATTGGGCTATGCATTGTAGATTGTATTGAAAGACCACTAAAGTTATTTTGTGGTAATAATTAGCAGTGCTATATTCCAACAACAACAAAAGCTCAACAAAGTCAAAACATATAAACATGATATGTCATTTTAGTGAGAGTTTGTTATTTTGAGTATTTTTTATTACAGACACTTTTATGATTTATTTAAACTTTAACATTTGTTTGGTTGATTTCAATAAAGAATAAGAATTTGGACTAGTTGGAAGTAGACATGTCAAGATCACATTACATGTAATTTTCATGCTACACATCCATGCTTAATCTATATTGTTCAATTATATTGGCATAAGTGACCATTGGTGGGTTTAGTTATGATATAAATATAATGAAAACCACTTTGATCCTATATTATTATAATTGATGAACGAGATTGATTAAAGATGTATTTGGTAGTGATAACAAATTTTAAGCTCATAAGGTTATATGATGATAGCAATTTTTTTTGCATCACGATTTTCCTGTCACGTCTGCCTGTGGGTCTATAGGAAATAGCCTCTCTACTATGTAGGGGTAAGACTGTGTACTATCAAACCTCCCCAGATCCTGCTTCACTGTAGGACTTCAGAATGGATGTGATGATGATGATGATGATGATGATATAATTAAAGGAGTTATATATATGACCCAAGTGGGAGATTGTTGGATTTAATCCAACATGTGGGCATGTATATATACAAATTAATTGTATATTATGAGCTATCATAAGGTTAAGCCTGGTTAAAGGCTTCAGGCTATATGACATCTAATAAAGTATGGGCTTTAATGTGTAGAGACCCAATAGTCTGATTTCTATTTTATGATGGACCAAAATAGAAAGAAGATGAATTATATAAAGAATTAGGGTTATGGTCTCCAAGTTAGAAGTATGATTATTTTTCGAATATCCCATCAGTCAGAAAAGTGACAGTTCTTGAGAGAAAATAGACGTACATATTGACTTGAAAGACGAATAACTATAAGATTCAAGAATCATGTTATTATGATGGATTCAGGTATGTTTATGTGATAGATCTAAGTATTTTTGATGATTTGATATGATTGTTTATATGATTGGTGATGGTTTTCACCATAAGGAATTAAATTCTATCAAAGACTATGTATCAAATTGACTTGAAAGTTTGGCTCTAGCACACATTTAAATTCAAATAAATTGTAGTGAAACGTTCTAACGGAAAAGTTTAAACTACGTTGGATTATATATTTTTCACAGTCAAGCTCATATATACAACCAACAATCTGACAGTGTTGACTTTCACTATAGTTTCTTGCACAGAAACAAGCTATTATGTCACGTTAAACGATCTTATTTATGGAGGCCATGTAAGAAATGGATGCACGAGGGAGAGTTACGAGAGTTTTGCTTAAAATGAAAATAGAGAGAGGGGGTCTCGTACGACTCATGTTGTCAATTGGAGTGTATGATGGATAATGTGAGATTTAATTTTAAAACTATAAATAGAACTCTTTTTTCAAGTTAAAATGGATTAATAAATAAAGTCACCATCAAGTGAACACAAATATAAACTAAGCTTACAAAGCATGAAGCATAAAGAAGCTAGCAAAGAGTGAATATTTAGCTTAAAGTTCTAAGCCAAGTGTAAAAGGATGATAACTTTGAAGTGGGGTTTAGTTAAGATTCCACATTGTTGTTAAACTAGAGCTTAGTGAATTTGTTATCCTATTTACTAGCACAAGTTCTCTAATCCATTGAATCAGCCTTTGGCTGATAATGTTAATATACATGCTTATTTTCTGAGATTCTATAATTTCTTTTTAATCAAATGCTATGAAAAGCAACTGAGTGTTATGTTGAGTACGATTTTATCCCCTTTTGATGATGATATAGATTTTTGTGCCCATTATACTAAGTTTATCCATTTTGTTTCATTACAATGTGAGTTACAAAAGACCCAGTTAAAAATGAATGGTTATAAGCCTTTAGATCTAAATTGCATAGTACACATATATGATTGACAATAGTGTCAAATGTGATTCTACCCTTAGTTCTTATTTTCTCCTTTATTGTTAGCCATAAAAGAAATAAAGCTCGAGGTAATTTGAAGTGAACCATAGAAGTTTGGGCCATAAAGTTGCTAGGATTTCTAAGCAATTTTTGTTATTAAATCCACCTGATTTGTGATTGAGCCATGTAATCTGATACTCAATTGTTAAGTTTATGAATACCTTGGTAAGTTGCATATTATAGTTATGAGATATCTGGTATTAATATGATTCTAGTTGTTTTCTCTTACCACTCTTTCTATTTTTGTCTGCTCCAAAAGGCCAGCCATCAATGCGGTTGAACTAGGAAGATTGAATAAGGGGCCTTTTAGGTACCAAAGTCAAGCACTCTTCCCATTTCCAATGATGTGCTTGATGTCAGGGCGTATGTGTAACATCCCGTTACCCATGTTAAGGCTAGGATAGTAAATTATGAGAAATTTATGTGGAATTAGGAAAAAGCATGTCATGCATAAGTTAATTGTGACATATACATTTATTTTGCACATTCATATGATTGTACATGCATTCTTTGGCATTTCCGGGTAAATTTGATTTATAAGTGAAAATTGTGGATTAAATTGGAATGTAGTAATTATGATTTGGCAATTTTGTTATATTTTGAAATTTTTGGTGAATTATTTTGAGCTGAGCTGAAAAGTTATTTGGAGAGAGTTACTATTATTTCGAAATTTTTGGTGAATTTTAGAAATTTCCAAATATATATATAATAGGTGACAAATGGACTTGAAATTAAGTTACAAATGGATCAATTATTGTGTGACAAGTGGACCAATAATTAGGAGACATATGGACTGATTAATTGGTGACATATGGCAACATCTAAAGTGGATTAGTGACATCAACTTGAGTTGGCAAATGTAAGGCATACCTTAGGACAAATGTTGTGCTGTAAAGTTGACACCTAGCATATTGATAGTGCAAATTCCAGCAGCAATGTGTCTGCTATTTCTCTAACCTTTCTACACAAAATTGCTCCAACTTTCTCCTCTCTAGTTTGCTTGAATCCTAGCCAAATTGCTGCACCAAAATTAGCTTTTTTTTACCTTACACAAAATATCCAAGAAAACCTGTTGAAAGCTACCTTCATCTTGCTGTCCAAAATCAACTTGTTTTCATCCTAAGTTGGTGATGAATTTTGCTTGCATGGAGACTCGATTTAATCTGGAGTTTGAGCTGAATTGAAAGCCTAATAAGTAAGTGACAATCTGATCTTTATGATATGTTTAGTAGTATGAGAGTTATGCATGAATTGGAATTACATATGTGAGACATTGGTGAAGAAGTGTGCTGGAATCTTATGAACTGGAAAATTTTCACTGAACACATCTTGGTATTTTGATTATAACTTGAACTGTGTATTTCTAGATAAGTTAATTCTTGATTCAAATTAAACTAGAGACATATGTCTACAACTTTTTTGAAGAAGCCGAATATTAATTCTATCTCTAAGCATCTCAAAATCTGGTTCGAATTAGAGTTAGGAATTCTGTTATAGTTTAAAAATAGTCTGCACTCTTTTGGATATACCTTTCAATATACTGACTCAAATTGTACAATTTTGGTGTTATTACAAACTAGAAACATAGTGAAAAAATTTTCTAGAAGAAATGGTTACTGAAATACGTCATTTTCCTTGTCATAAAGATCATGCAAAGTTATCCTGAAAGGGGGGTGTTAAGATGAAAATGCTGGGGTGTGCTGGAATTTGATGACTGGAATGTTCTGAACATGCTTCGACATTTCAGTTATATTTTAATCTATAGATTTTCAAATGAAATGATTCTTGTTTTAAATTGAACTAGAGACATAATTCTACAACTTTTGTGAAGAAGTCAAATTTTAATTCTATCTCTATGATTTTCAAAATTGGCATGTAAATGAGTTGTAGCTTAAGCTGAAGCACTGTCAGGGACAGAAATCATGTCCTGTGGTTATTGAATAAATTGTATTGATGTTGGCTGAATTAGGCTGAGTTGTCTTCACCAAAGTTGTAGCTTATTCTCTTAGCTTTAAATTGGTATAAAGTTAGTAATTTTTGGATATCTGAGCTGAAAGATATGAGTTGTGCAATTAGAGGGTATGATCATGTGCTAGCTAAAAGTTCAAATGTGTACGGTCTGTGGTATTTTGTACATATCTCATAAAATACTAAAGCAAATTGGATGATCTGGGAGTCAGTAGAAATTTAAGACATTGGAGAACAACGTTTTAGAAGGGAGTTTTGCTTAATTTTGTCATTTACCCTATCAAATTAATTATGCAATGTTGACCCAAAATTATACGGGTAGAAAATCTGAAGTGATCAATTAAGTTATGAAATTGTTGTCACATTGTTTTATTTTGGTTCAAATTATAAGTACCAAATGATATTAATGAGGGCTTTGATATTTGATCGATTTAATGATGAGAATTACAATAAGATGCCTGGAATTGTTATTGAGCATGCATTGTACATAGTTAGTTTATAAGAATGTGCATTAATGAATACAAAATTGTGCAATATTGTGATATGTGTATGTATTGTATGTATAGAGGAGCGCATTGAACGACCACATCCAGACATTGCTGGGACATCAAGGCAATAGCTATTTGGAGCATACTGTGAGTAACCTAAGATGGTCTCACCATATTTTTTTGTACATTATTTACCTGTATTGCGATCTTATTGAATTGTATTGAGTTGTGTTGATTATGTACTGGATTCCGGATAATATTTTTCCGAGGCGTTTTGATGCATGAGAATGATATTGGAAGTGCTACTTGAATGTAAATGTGTTTGCCTAAATGATTTTCTGATTCTCAACTGAAAGATTGAATGCCGGACCTAGTCCGATGACCACTGCTACTGTGACTGTTACTGTAATTGATACTGTGACTGATATACTGTTATATTACATGCAAATGAAAGTGATCGAATTGATGACTGAATTATGGCATGCACTTCATTCCAATGCATGTAATATAAAGGAGTTGTGACTGATGTGGCTACTAATACTGTTACTGATATGAGCTTTAAGCTCCCGCATATGTGGTTCGAGCCTATGGCTCGTTGTGATCAATAAGTCACTGACTGACTAACTGAGCCTGATAATTCAGGATACTGTAAAAGCACACAGTCACAACAAAATAAAAATGAATGTGAGTCTCATACATGTCGCATTTGCATAAAATTTGAATTCATTGAATGATTTGCAAAGTTGTGTTAATTTTGTTATATGACTGAACTGTGTATATGAGAAATGATTTATCTGTGATAGTATTTGATGCTTGTTAAGTGGAGTTGAGCTGTATGATTACATGCTATAATTGATCTCGTTTTATGTCATGAGTGAACCATCGAGGATGGTTACTCTACTGACTTCGCAAAACTCATCAAAATTGCACCGTTGCTTTTCAGGTTCGAGAGTGAGACGACCTAGCTTCTAAGACTCCATAGAAGCATATTTTGTGGAACTATTACAGTCAGATTTAGCTCAGAGGTCATTAAGCTAAGATTGAGAACTTAGCTTTTGTTTTCATGTTTATTGTATTTGGTGTATACCGAGTTGTTTAAGCTCATAGGATAATATTGTAAACCTTGGATGGTATTGTGCTGTATGAAACGATGTAAATTATGGATTTTGATTAATGTGATAACATTTTGAGTTTAGAAAATGTGTGATTGATGGTTTAGTGTATGATACCATGTTATGTACAGTGAAAGTAAGATAGTTAACATGTCATTTCTAACATGCATGTACACGTGTATCCAATAGACACACGTGCATATGTCAGTTGGAAATAGGGTGTTACAGTATGATATCTCTCACCTTCAAGATTTGCTCCATGAATTAAGAAATATGGTCTTTAATCTTTACTTTCCAAAATTTTCTCTTTTTAAAGAATTCTACGTAAATTATTTAGACATAAAGCGATTTTTATTTATGAATAGCTTCCATAACTTCTTCATAATGAGCATATTGTTCATGATTCTAAGAGATTTTAAGCCTAGTCCATTTTCTTTTGGTACACCTAGGTCAATCCGTTTAATCTTAACTTTTGAGGAATTATTGTCATTCCCTATCCATAAATTTTTTTTAGTAATATCTTGATAATTTCTATCAGTTTTAAAGGGAGATAAAAATAAGAATGGTATATAATTATACTACATAACATTGAGATAGTTAGCTACTATTTACCTGCATAACTAAGATATTTTTTATTCCAATTCCCTAGTTTTCTATAGGTAGCATCTATTAAAGGTTAGCAATCAAAAGAGAGATCGTGGTAGATGTGATATGGATTTCTAGATATCTTAGTGGTGGTTGTTGAAGCTTTAAAATTTAAAATGTGTTTTGACAATAAAACTTATAATCGTTTTTTTCTATAATATATATTGTTGTGGTTAAACACAATCTTAAAAAAAAATGAACGTGAATTATATGAATAAAATTGGTAAAATAAATGTAATAGTATGTAATTGTTGGATAATAAGAAATTAAAGTCACTGAAATTATTTTTCATAGAAGAGTATGTATCATCACTATTTTGGTGTTTTTTATTAGTGTTTTTTATATTATTATAGTTTTTCTAAGTCTTGAAAATATTAAAATAAAATAATGATTAATGATGTTGAATATACTCTAATGGAGACACAAATCTTTTACCTTTTTTCTTCTATGATAAATAGGATCATAAAAGTACTCAGTAAAGATAATAAAGATAGATAATTCTTCCTTTTATCCACGCTAAGTTGATGAGGTAGAATTCATGAAAAATTCATAAAACTACTTACAATAGAAAAAAAAATAAGAATTTTTCAAAAGAAAAAAACACTAGAACTAAACTAAAACTAATAAACTACAATAAAAAAAAGGTTAGAACGTTGAGTTTTCTTCCAATAAAAGCCTCTTTAAAAGCCTTTTAGCTAGACTTCCTACTCAAGCCTTTCATCTTAGATCTATAATTAGAGCCTTGCTTATATTCTTATTTAGAATCTAAGAATTTCACATTCTATTAGAATTGGGTTGCCACATTCCCCATCTTCCACTTGCAAGATACAGGGACCCTCTTTACTTAACTTGCTCAATGATAACTTCTCCAACGTTTTCTTATTGGAAAGGGGATCCTTTAAATATTCAATATTATGCGATATATGTAAAAAAAGAAAAAGCAAATCTATATTCATTTCCATCTATTCAAACTTGTTTAGTTATGGAATTAGTATTATTGTGAGTCAAGATGTCTGTTGCTCTAGTATATGACTGATGTTTATTGTGAAAGAGATCGACACTAATTTGTTTCTATCGAAATCATCTTTATAGTTAAGACGCAGTAGTTAAAGATGAGACTAAGTTGATTTGCTTTTGTTTATCACTTTCTTACACACTTCTTTATGCTTATCTAGCCTTTGCACGTCCTCCTCTTCAGCATCTTTAATATTAAGTTTTTGTCAATCCTAAAGGATATGATTAGCATTCGCTCTATTGTGTTCATCTACGTACAACTATGAAGTTCACCTTTACCTTTTTCACCATTCATCTCAACTATTTAGCTGACTTGATTCTTTAAATTATAAAAAAGTATACAATGAGATTGCACTATTTATTCAAGTAAATCCATGTACAATTTATCTCATCTTTATAATCTTTCAATGAGGGAAGACAAAGGCTGCAAGATTATCTCTTCCATCTCATTTCCTTCTTTTACGGAACTAGTCTCACTTGAGGAGTAGGCAATCCACTATCCAACGGATCGGTTGAGCAAGTGTTCAACGAGTATCATGCCGGAGCAGTTGCCAAAGGCACTTCCACCTAGACGCGCGGTAGACTACCGGATCGAGCTGGAGCCGGTAGCCTGCCATCATGCGACTGTGGCTACCATTGAAATTAGGTTGCTGTTAAAATCCAAATGGTACCTTTATCTGCTTATTCAAACTCATCTTAAGATATATTTAGATGGTTACTATATCATGGA
>JAOQMR010000002.1:10648858-10662566 GCA_027563865.1 Erythroxylum pelleterianum | reverse complement strand
TTAAAATCCAAATGGTACCTTTATCTGCTTATTCAAACTCATCTTAAGATATATTTAGATGGTTACTATATCATGGAAGATGTATATCAAAGTAAGGATCTTTCTTATTATTTTCCCTATAAACAACCATTTAATCAACATTTTCATAATAATAAAGGGCTTGTTACGTTCATGCATATATGGAAAGATTCCCTTACATGCCATAATGAAAACATGTCCTCCGATAACCATTGTCACAATCTGTCAACATCTTCGTTTGGTTTGAAATATCAACAATTTATACCATCAAGTCTGAAATTGCATGTATATACTATTAATCTTGAAGATGCCACATAGAAAAGTACTAAATTATACACAAATATAGGAAAATAAAATAAATTAAAATAAAACTAGGATTAATAAAATGGAAATTGAATAGCTCCCCGATATGGTGTCAAAAACTTGGTTTAGTAAATTTGTAAGCGTACATAGGCAATTATAGCAAGTTTATGAAACCGGAGTAATATAGAGTATCAATTTCACATTAACTATATTACTATATCTATTAATCCTATATAAAAAATAACACTAAAATAAATAAGATTTAAGAAAATAATTAAATTGCTAAACTATCAAAGACGAGATAATTAAACAAAGAGTAGTCAGAAAACTAAAGGTAGGATTTTGGGGTTTACTCCCGTAGAATTTCAATTATCATGGTTAAAATAACAATTAACCTAATGTATTTACGCCCTCTTGAGCACACATATATATTTAATTAGGTAACTACCACCTCCTAATATGTAATTAAACCTAAACAAATTCATTAAGTATATTTAATCTATTTGGTTACCATAATAGTTTAAGATACTTTCATTCTTTAGCGCTAAATTTTTTTTCTTCTAGTGCACACATCTCAATCTTTTATACAATCTTTAATATTGAAGCTATGATGATTAGGTTCAAATCTAAAATTAAGAACAAAGAGAATAAATTTAAGTAAATAATAATCAAATCATGTATAGGGTTTTAATTGTTAAACATTAAAAAAAACTAAACTAAAGCAAAACAGTCAAAATGTAAAGGAAAAAAGAGAGAGAAAGAACTAGAAGAGTTGTCACAAGTTCCTCCAAATCTTGCTCTAAATCCATCCTTCATTTGAAGAAAAACTAAAACTAAAATCCTAATGACAAAGGAGGTTGTCACGTGCCTATTAAAATCCTCTACAAAGAACCCTAATAAGAGCATTTATAAGCTAAATTTATATAAAAGAGTTACAAGGTGATTCGACTTATAATTCCACGTGTGGGTTTAGAGTGATTGTTACGAGAATTGTGCCTATTACACTTTTAAACCGCCCTAGTCTTGCTTTAAAACTTTTAAAGTATAATTTATCACTAGATTGACACTAGTTTCAATTCATATTAGATGCCAATCTTGTTTTAGGTCTTTTACAAAATTATCACCCTTCAAGTGAGCTTTCAAATGCCTTTGGAATCACCTCAATTGCAAAATTATGGAGAAACTTATTCTCAAATGTGTGCTTCCTCTTCAAAATCATCACCTACGAGAGAATGAACCAAACATAGAAAAGCTGCATATAATTGTATATAAAACATACGATAAAAATACTAAATTACAATTAAAATAGCCCCTACAAACATGTAAAAATGGACCTATCAAGTGCTTTATGGGGTGTTTTAGGTGCATTTCTTGTAGCATCCCGGTACCTAGGGGAAGGGTAAAATAGTAAATATGGGTGTTCGGTGAGAGTTTAGAAATGCAATTGAATGTTCATGCATTATGTGACATACATATCTTGTGAAAAATGAATTTATTGCACATGAAATTTTTGTACACGCATCCATTGACATTTTCGGTATATTTGGTCATACTTGTGAATGGTTTGAGAATTGTGGGATATTTTGGAGAGTGACATCATTGATTTTGTAATTTTGGAGAATTTTACGAATTTTTCTGCAATGTTTTGGGGTAAATCTCGGACTAGAAAAATACCGAATGACAGACCAACCGATAATTGGTAGTAACATTTACTGTCTATGGTATTGAATTTTGGACATATGGTTATAGGAATTTTTGACAAGTGAAATTTATGGGATTTGGGCTTGAAATTGATTAATTGAGAAGGAATTGTTAGAGCTTGACAAGTGGCATATTTTTAGCCAAGTATTTCATTAAATTAACCCTTAAGTATTCATTCTTTAAGCTCTCAATTGCTCACCCACGACACCCTCCCTTCTAAGGCTATTGGAGTTTCATGTTTGGTGATTTTGTTTCCTCCATCTTCGTGGCTTTTCTCTTCTTCTCCATGGATTGTGTTTTCTTTTAATATCAAGCCAAGTTTTATAATATGTTTCTTGCTTTCTTCTTCTTGCTCTCCATAAAGACCAACTCTTTCCCTTGGATGATGATGATTGTTGGTGATGATGATTGAAGCTAGGTCTTGGTGTTTTCTTTGGAGAACTTGAAGATTAAGTGGTTAAATCAAGTAAATTTTAGCTTTAAGTGTCATGAATATGGAAAAATTGAAGCTAGCATGATGAAAAAAATTGATGGTTGAATTATGTTTGTTAAAGACTTGTGTATGTGTCTAACTTGATGCTCATAGTTGTTCATGTTGTGTTTTGAGTGTGTATGTTAAGCCTAATTTATGGAAATGTATAGAGAGAGGGTTAGAATTGTGAATGATGTATTGGAGAAGGGTTTGGATGAGTATACATATAGGGATGCCCTGTTTTTGCTTGTGTTAAATTATGGCTCATGAATTGTTTGTGAATGATTGCGTGACTTGAATTGAGAAGTGAATGATGAGAGAAAAAATGGAAGTGATGATCTAGGCATGAGATGGAATAGATGAGTTGACTGTTATGATTGAGTGTTTGAAAAATCTGAAAATTTGACATCAATATGATCTTTGAGTATACTCCATGTTATTAGCCTTAACAACTTCTATAGGTGTTCAATTGAGTTGAGAGTTTGGTTTAACAATTGTTCAAATTTCTTATGAAGATGTGGATTGTGAATGTTGTCTTGAAGAGTCCCAAATGTTGGCATGAAGTTGGGAACTTGAGTGACTTGAGTGTTGAAATTGTTGTATATAAATGTCTATGATTGTGTTTCATTTTGAGTGTTTTGATTAAATAGAGTATATGAATTGAGTATGGATGTTTTAAGCTAATCTTGAGGGGTACATGAAGTATTCATGAATTTAGAAATGATGGATGTGGAATATGTAATACTTGGTACATAGAAAGAAGTTATGCTAAGGAAAAAGATAGGGAGCTTAGGAATGATGGGATGAAGGTGAAAATGATGAATGAAATGAGTTGGGAATTGAGGGTCTCATGTAATTTCATTGATGTTTGTGTTGTTATGAAGTGGTTTGATGTTGGAAGAGATGAATTTGAGAAGATTATAGGTTTATATGATGATTGAATGAAGGTAAGAACCATGGAAGAGGCTTTGGAGAGTGTGTAGGGCTTGTGTGTCCGTTAAACGAACATGGGAGTCCATTTAATGGACCTTCTCGGGTGTAGAAACACCCTAAGGGCAGTGCGTATCCATTAAACGGACATGGGAGTCCGTTTAACGGGCCTTCTCGGGTGAAATGGGGCTGTTTTATCGCTTCATGTCCGTTAAACGGACATTCTCGGGACAACTTAAGTGTTTTGCGTTTGTACCATTTTAGAGGCTGAATATCGATTTGGGGCCTCTAATATGAGTTGTAGATCTAGATGTCTTCTTTCCAATGTAATAAAATCGAAAGGAATCCGAGTTTTGTGGGGAGAGTTATGGCATTCACGCCAACTAGGTTCAATTGGAAATTAATCATAAACTTGGTTGCTTCTTTTGACCATAACTCCTTCTATAGAGCTCCAAATGACATGATTCTTGTGGCAATGGATTCCTAACACATTTGCCTACATCTACACAAAAAATTGTTTAAATGGTGTTGTATGGAAAGAGATTGATCAAAGGCAAGTGTGAGAGTCTGTTAGAACAGTGTCAACGGGGATAGTTTTACTGAGTGTACTTCAGTGTTTTGAGCATATTTGGGCTTACATGATTCCAAATGAGATTATACTTCTTTTGAATTAAACTAGAGAAAAAGGGCTATAAATTATATGAATAAGTGAAATTTTGATTCAATCCCTAAGATGGTCAAATCCTTGATAGAAGTTGGTATAGTGCTTAAGTGCAGTCCGAAAGTGTTTGAGGTATATCTCCCAATATACTAAGTCAAATTGAGCGATTTTGGTGTTAATAGAATCGTAAGACATAGAGGAATACTTTTCTGGAAGAAAGTGTGACCAAATTGTGTCATCTTCACTTTCCAGTTTTTATGGGAATCGTAGACCTGGAAGTGTGACTTGAAAAAAAGGGATGGGTTTTGTTTTGAGAATGACTTTGCAATGAAATTGATGAAATGATACCCGGGATTGTCATGCATGTATTGTACATCTTTCCTTTCAGTCATGTGCATTATTAAACAATTATAATTGTACAAATTGTGATATATGGGTATCATGCATAAATGGGTTGTGCAAGCTAAATGTCCGCTTTTAGGCGTTCCCAGAAATTGGAAGCAAATTCTAATCTGGAGCGTACTGTGAGTAGACCGAGATGGTCTTGCTTTATTATTTGTTATCTGAATTTTTTGTATTATTTGACTATTGAATAATTTTGTAAATGTGATTGGTTATGGGTTCCGGACAGGAGGTCTGACGATTGTGATGGTTGACCTGGATATTGAAGTGCTACTTGAATGTGAATTGGATGAACTAAGTATATTAAAGTGATTACAGAATGTTTTCTGAATGTGTAATTGCATGCTAGTGAAAGGGCAAATTCTCAAATATATGTTAAATGTCGTACTACGGTCCGAGGACAAGTGAATATGAGTGAATAAGAGCATGCAAATATGAGTGATGCATTTCATTCCATGAATGCATGAAATTTAATGGGAGTTGTGACCAGAGTAGCCACCGATCAGAGCTTAAAGCTCAACGAGTGAAAAAGAGCTTCGAGCTCGAAGGGAAGTAGTGCATACCCAGAGGGCTCTCCTACCCCTAAAATGCGTTTTAACACTTAATGAGCCCTATATGGGACAGTTCAGGCACTCGGTCACAACAAAATAACAAAAGAAAAGTGGGACTCATGTACACCGCATATGCATTAAATGGGTGATTAAATTGTATTAAATGAGAAGTGCAAAAATGTGTAAAATTGTGAATTATGTGTTAAGTGATTGGGTGAGTCATCGATGATGGTCACTCGTTGAGTTCACAAAACTCACAAAAAATTTGCATCTATTTTTCAGGACTCAGAAGAATACCCCGTAGGTAACGGGAGTATACCTACTGCATGTGAGTGAAGGAAGAGGTCGGGATCAGTTGCGTCTGCATTCTGTATTTTATTGTTTGTGTAAATTGTATTCCGCAATTTTCTATAAAATAGTGCTTGTATTTATTTATAATGGGCCCTGATTGGCTATTAAAATTCTAATGATTGTAATTGGTTGACTGAAAATGTTTACGAATGAAAGTGGACCCAAATGGGTTATTAGTTTCTAAGCATATGATTGTTTTAAAAAAAATTATATCGACTTTTGAGCGATTGAGTGCTCTAGCATGCCACCCTCGCGGGGTACGGATTCGGATATCACTATCAATGTCGGGTTCGGGTCTTGCAGGAGTGGGATGTTACATTTCTTGTGTTTTAAAATGATAACTCAGTGTTACTACACTTCCTTTTATTGAGCTCCTTAAATTATTTTTTTATTACAATCAACTTTTTTACAAATTTGTATTAAAGCCTATCATTGTTATACTTATGAGATATCTAGCATTAATATGATTCTAATTGTTTTCTCTTACCACTCTTTATATTTTTGTCCGCTCCAAAAGGCTAGCCATCAATGCAGTTGAACTAGGAAGCTTGAATAAAGGGCCTTTTGGGTACCAATTATCAAACCAAAGTCAAGCACTCTTCCCATTTCCAATGATGTGCTTGATGTAGGGGCGTATAATATCCTTCACCTTCAAGATTTGCTTCAAGGATTAAGAAATATGGTGTTTAATCTTTGCTTTCCAAATTTTTCTCTTTTTTAAGAATTCTATGTACATTATTTAGACATAAAGTGATTTTTATTTATGAATAGCTTCCATAACTTGTTCATAAGGAGCATATTTCATGATTCTAAGAGATTTTAAGCCTAGTCCATTTTCTTTTGGTACACCTAGATTAATCCGTTTAATCTTAGCTTTTGAGGAATTTTTATCATTCTCTATCCTTAAATTTTTTTAAAGTAATATCTTGATAACTTCTATCAGTTTTAAAGGGAGACAAAGATGAGAAGAATGATATATATTTATACTGCATAACATTGAGATAATTAGCTCCAATTTACTTGCATAATGAAGATATTTGTTATTCTAATTCCCTAGTTTTCTATGGATAGTATCTGTTAAAGGTTAGCAATCTAAAGAGTGATCATGATATGACATGGATTTCTAGATATCTTAGTGGTGGTTGTTGAAGCTTTAAAAATTAAAATGTGTTTTGACAATAAAACTTATGATAGTTTTTTTCTATAATATATATTGTTATGGTTAAACACAAAATAAATATAAGAGTATGTGGTTTATAACAGTATGTGATTTATAACCAATGTTGGTAAAAAGGTGAATAATAAGCTGTGCTATTGCTGAAAATGATTAACCATATAGTGCTTAACTAGTGCTTTATCCAATTTTCTCCTAGGGAACCAATCATCAATTGTTTATTTCACTATATGTATTGTTGCTCATCAAAATGCAAGTCGAGTAGCCCTAATTGTATTAAGTAGTTTATTAGGTCTTTATTAAGATGTATCTTGAATTTGTTGTGCCCTTCAACTTTATTTTATGTATTTGATGATTTTTCTTAAGGAAATTGAGCTCTTTGATAGTTGTCTCCTTTTATTCAAATAATCGAAGGCATAAATGAACGGCAATAAGCAGTGGCGGATCCAATTTCCCTAAAGTTTCATGTAAATTTTTTTTTTTAAGTTTTACCCCCCAAAAATTTTTTTTTGCCCCCGCTGAAATTTTTTTTGCCACCACTGAAAAAACTTTCTAGCTCCGCCCCTGACAATAAGGTTCTTTTATTAGACTTCCATTGTTGTAGGAAATGAGTTTGTTATTGATTTTTCAGTCTTGTTTCAAGTGCTTTAAGCATATTGACCTTACTGCTAAATATGAAGAGGAAAAGATCCTTTTTACTGATCAATGCACTCTCCAATCCTACTTTCCTCTAATTATTTTATGCCCATAAGTTTATGACGGAGTATGCAGGACCTTTACCAATTAAAAGTTAAACTCGGTTTGATGGACAACCTTAAGCATCACTGAATATCGTTTATCAAATCTGTTCATCTAATACAAAAGAGAAATGGTGGCTAATGAAAGACGATAATAATTGAACTGAGGATTGGCTAGAAGTAGTTGAGCCAATTGAACCCTTAATTCTTCCTCTTTCAACTCGTCCTGAGTAGTAACCACTTCTTTATTAGATTTCTTTACAGAGCAGATCTTATGAACATTATTACTAGCGTTGACAGAGTTATGAAAGAATTGTGTTTCTTTCTCCTTCCTTGCCCCGCCAAATTTAAAAACCCTTTACCGTCTAAAGCAGAAAGGTAAACAAGTTCATCACACGAGTACTCAAAGTTGCTATAGATTGAGCAGACAATTTCTGGGATAGAGGAGGATAAACAAAGAGTCCTGTACACTATCGTATCCATTATGTTACAAAGATTAGGGAGGGAAAAAAAAAAGGAAGGTAAAAACGAGTTTTGTTCATGACAATTAAATATCTTTAAAAGGTATTCTCTGCTTCATATAGAATGGCGAGATCCTCTGCGAAGCATCCTACGGAAAGGCCTGCATGCTACAATGCTAAGATCAACTGCTGCAGCAAGTGCCATGAAGATAGCAGCATCCTCTATGCATGTCACATGTCTCATAGCCAACTGAACCAAGGGTTTGCTGTGCTTCCCTTCACCATATACTCTGCAACTCATAACAAAGCCACCAACAACCACACCTAGTCCAGAAAAATCTCCACTACTTTGAGGACTTGGTATTGGCGTTGCAGCTGTTCGCATCTGCTTGTCAGTGTCTATGAAAAACACCCCACCCTTTTCAGCACTCATAAAGATCTCTGACATAAGAACCTCACCCCCCTCCTGGCCTTCTGAAAGGAGGTGAAATCTACAGCAAACAGAGTCTCTAATTCCACGCTCACGCCAAGCCTCAAGCTTTCCCCATGGCTGCCAGCTCTCCGGCCTGCAAACATCAGGTCGAACTATCAACCAAGCTCCGGGGTTAGACTTGGCAACCCAATCACAACCTGATGATGGTACAAATGGAGTTGTTATGAAGGCTGCTGCCACAGCTGATCCAGAAAGATCATGTATCTTCACCTTCCATCCTTTCCGTTCTCTTCTCTCAGTCTCCAGATCGGCACCTTCAAGAGAAGCTGACCAATAGGTACTTAACGGATCCACCAGAGATACCCTGTCACTCCAAAACCATATAAAAAAAATTCGTCAACAATGAACTGATTATTGGAAGAATGACAAAACAAACCTATTAGGCTATATCACCAGTGTACTTGCTACTCTCTATGTGTTTGCTTGCAATGCTTCAGGGAGATTACGCGAAACTCTTATACTAATTTTTGGCTAACCTGTATGCAAGTGAATTGGACAAAGCTGTTCGCTTGAAAACAGCACTTTTACTAGCTGTACTGAAACCCAGAATCTTTGGAAATACTATAAAGTCTTAACAAAAATCTCAAAGCTAGACAATTTTTTATGTATAACTCATTCCAAAGAGGCCACGAAATGCATGTCACCTGTCCCGACTAAACTTGCAACTGAATATGGGCTGCTTGATGGAGCCTTGAAGCTGAACTATTTGAGGACTCGATGTTGTCACATCTTCAAACTGGAAAACATATCTGGGATCAGGATCGAGTTTCACTCTCAAATGAAGTTCAGCTCCTGGTCTACCACTCGCCTGCTTGATTTTGCCAATACCTATCCACCCATTGAAAAGAATTACGGGCCTCCCTTCACCCCATTCAGGACTTACCTCCAACTTGAATGTCCCAATTTGATGCCTTTTGATGCCAACACCACAATGGTAGCCCTTTCTCCCTGTGAAGACAACAATCTCAAGATATGCATGATGAGTATAGAAACAGCCAGGCGCTAACAATGCTTTTAGATCAGACTCCTGAAGATAAAATATTGACGCAATGTTATGAATATCAGGTGTTGCTTCAGGAGAGGACACCAATGGAACTGAAGTTGTTTGCACAGGAAAGCCCCGTAGTCTTATTTCGCACAAGCATGGAGATGAAAATGTATGAATTCCAGATTTTGTAGAATTCGGAGCTGCGCCAGGAAACCTCAGCCCAAGGGAGCCTATTGACAGCCTGATGAAAGCTTGAGGATCCATTCTTGTCAAAAATGTTTCCCCATTGGATCAAAATGTCTATGCTTAGCAAGCTCAAGAATTCTGCCACACAGTTGGCAAGTAACAATCAATTTGATATTCAACACAAGAAAAATTGTACTCTGATTCATGAATTTATATGTAGGATCCAACCAGTTCACTAAGAACATTTTACAACCATTGGTATGGCAAGCGAGCAGTTATATCCAGCGAATATTGGGTCCCTCAACTTCCATAATTACTAAAAAACAAATTACATCAAGGACTGCAGCTACTTTGCTAATTGTGCAGAAAGAGAAGGCTGCTGAACCATATGCCCAATGAGGTTTGAATTTATCCAGTATAATCCACCACAAAAGTCGAAAGGCACAAATTGGAAATTACAATTATTGCTTTAACATCAGAAAGGAGATCAACAAATATGACATGCAGAATTTAAACCAACCTAAATAACTTGAAATCCAAAGCACATTTAGATCATTTATAGATGACTAAAATTTTTTAGCGGCTTACATTTTCTTCTATTTCAAATAGAGATTTTGGGAATATCTGTATGAAAAGACATACAGGTCAGCTTCTAAAAGGAGAGCTTATCCAATTCGTGTAAATAAATAAGAAAAGATACCCCTTGCAATTATCAATCTTTCGACTCTCATGAAAGGCATATTTAAAGTAAATGTGTAACCTAGCAAAACATATGCCACACAAAGGCATAAAGCTTGAAACCCAAACCATCAGTTTGGTTGCCTTCATGAAAATCATCATGACATCAATAATTGATGTGATCTGCAAAGTAAACTGGAAAGGCCTATACCAGACCTAAAACTAGCTTGTTTCACATCCACCTCCATAAGTGTCTAAAACAAATGCAAACAGCATCTTAGAGACTAAGATCATTTGCTTTTTCCCAAATTACAGTACCACCCACTTAAACAGAGTACATTAGGCGATAACTTCAAAGCACTGCTTAATATATGATGATTCCCGTGCAATGTGTCTAATATAATGTTTATTTGGGCCTAGGACAATGACAAAGTTAGTTCTCTTCCAAACTTGAGCCAAGAATACTATACATCAGCAATAAAGATTTGATCAATTTTTGCATCCTGGTTACTCACTATATTGCTTTTCTGGTTTTCACATACTGACCATACGAATGAAATTGGCTTCCTACCATGTATCAATTTTATTTCCAGGCCAAAGAATGTAGTAAAAAGTATAATTAAAACTAGCAATACAGAAAATAAGCAAAAATAATTCTGGTAAATCAATTCAATATCAGGTTGCAGGATTCCTTTATTCCCCAGATGAAATTTTCACAACTCAACTAATCATAATTCCCAAACTAAGATTCCTAAGATGCATTTATCATCCCACCTAAAATTAACTAAATTTTCAGCCTTGCTATTTCTGACTCCAAAAATATCCTAAGGAAAAATGGTGTCAACGCAATTGCCGAAAGTTCAACTCAATCCTTCTCATTGCTCACCAACCAAACAAAAGAACAACTACCTGTACGTTGTAATCAAAACAGGGAACACACCTCAAACTTAACCAAAAAGAGTTGAAACAGGGCAATCCAACAACCTATATGAAACAATGCCATAACGATTCTTCAACCATCAAACAACGAAAGAGCCCAAGTCAAGTTCACCCAAATAACACGCCCATACAAGCTCACACAACAGCCCAAAAAAGAAAAAGAAAAGAAAGAGAAAAACCCACCTGAACATCTTACTTGAAACTGCTCCAATTCCGCAAGAAACCTGGGGAAAGAAAACACACAATTAGCTAGGGGGGCAGCAAAACACCATTTGAGAACAACCCAAAAGAAACTAGATTGTTGTTTCAACAAAAAGTCAGCACCTCTCTCTATAACATACCAAGCTCTTTTCTTTTCGTTTTTCTGAGATAATAAAACCCCACAAGAATGCGACTTTGCTATAACTGGAGCAACTAAGACGAGAATGGAACAAACAACAAGGCAATCTGGGATTTCACGTACACTTTGCAGGGATCACGAGGAAACAAACCAATCTCTCTCTTTCCTATATTTATGCGGCTACATAAATAAAGAAAAACAGAGAAGAGAGAAATGGCGAATAGTACTAAAGATATGAACTTTTTAATGTTTGTTTTGTTTCTACTGTGATTGGGTGCTGTTCTTTGGTTGCATTATTAATTTAGTGCAACGAAATGGGCGGAGAAAGTGAAGGGAAGAGCATTGGAATGGATTCCTTTGTCTGTTTTGCAAATATATATTTGCAATTATAGAGCAAAAAAAAAAAAGGAGATTTTATTTTAGTCAAATGTAGAGAGAGAAAGTAGTGAATACAGCTGGAGGCAACAGCGGCTGGTGGTTGGTCCATAGTTAAGAGAAAGAATCGCTTTCTTACACACATATGTTTCACTTCACTTCCTCTTGTCTTAAACTAAAACTAAACTAAAGACAGACGTAATACTTTGGTCATTCACTTTTTTAATCAATATTAAATATAATATCATTTTATACAAAACTATTCATTGTATCATAATTTTATTAAACTAACTAAATCTCATTAACAATTTTTTAATAAAATTTCTTTTCATTAATACCCATTTTCAAAAGTTATGATTTTTAAAAAAAATTTATTGTATTGGCCGATTTGGATTGATTTGCTTACTTAGTATTGGATAAAAAATAATCCAAAAGTTAGCTTTTCATAACTTAAAAGTCAAAATGACGGAACATCTTTTTCGTTTTGTTAATTTAGGAATAAGACTGTATATTATCAAATTTTTTATATTTTTTATTAAAAAATTTTGGACTGAGTAATGATAAACTTTGATCTCTATAAAGAATAACTTTAGAGGATATTTTAAAGTAAAAAAACAAACATGTAAATTATTTATACACATAGCAATGGATTATGGATATATATGTATAAGGCCAGCAGTTTGTATTGACTTTTCTCCCCAATAATTACTCCGACAATCCGTTGATTAGGATTGACTTCATCTCCGATATGGGAACATATTTTTTAATTAAAAGGTATTTTTTATCTTTATAATTTTTTAATTAAAGTTTAAGTTTAATTACAATATTTTGTAGAAAAAGTGAAGAACCTAATAGAAGTGAATAGTTTTGTCCAATTTTTTTTAAAAATCGAATTGGAAGTTAAATCGGTGAAATAAAAAGTTTACGGTTTAAAAAGTTCAACCGATATTCAGGGACGAAGCTAGGAAATTTTTCCAGTGGGGGCAAAGCTTCAAAAAAAATTTGTGGAGGCAAAAAAAATTTACATGAAATTTTAAGAAAATTTTTTGGGGCAGTGTGGGCAGCTGCTCATAGTACTCACACTGTCCTTTCGCTACTGCCGATATTAGATCATCATAAAGTTTGCTAAAAATTAAATAAAATTGAAAATTTTTAAATATAATTAAAAAAGATTGTTCTGTGCAATAAAAGAATTTAAATTTAATTGAAAATATTATTAAATAAAAAATACTTAATTTATTTTAGTTTATAAAAACTTATTAATTAATAAAAATTGATTGATTAATTAATAAATTGATCATTTTTTAACAACAAAAGTTATTAAAATAAATCAAACCAGAAAGTTAAAAACTGAATGAAAAAGTTAGTAATTCAAAATTTTTACGGTTAAATCGACCGAATCAGTTAAAATTTTTAATCATTAATTTTGTCCATTTGAAAATCTATTAGGATGATGATATTTATGACGTGAATGTTTTAACATTTTGACGTCAAATTTAAATTACAATAAAAGAATAAAAAACCAAAAAAAAACTTGTACTTGCCTTCTTGTTTTAGAATAAGTCAGACTTGCAGCTACAAGAGGACAAAAGCTAAAAGTGGAAAAGCAAATTTGTGTCTATTTTTATTTTTGATTTTTTTCACATTAAGTCAAAAAGTAGTTTTTAAATTTTAGTTTCTATTTTTTGTTTTTTTTTTCTATTTTAAAAAATTATGAAAATTATAAAAGTATTTTTATTTCCTATTTATATTTTTTCATAATCTGATTTACTATCATTTAAATATATGCTATTTAATTATTAATAAATATTATGAATAATTTAATTCAAGATTATATATTTAATAAATTAAAATTAACTATCAATAAACAGTATGAATAATTTAATTTTATTTAATTTTTATAATTAAATTATATGTAATTAAAATTTAATAATTATTAATAAATATA
>JAOQMR010000002.1:10630784-10648758 GCA_027563865.1 Erythroxylum pelleterianum | reverse complement strand
CACAAGTCAAACATATATCTTCACCCAACACAAGGCTACATCCAATTCACAAACATTTCAGATTCAATATACACTTCCCACAACACAAAGAATCATAAACAACCTAGCATAATGGAAATTCAATTGAGAACAACATACAAACCTGTCCAAACAAACAGAAGTAGCACTTGGATACACTCAGCAAAGCAATGCAACCTATCCCCGATCAGAAACAACCCAGGATTACTGCACAGAAACAAAGAAACAAGTTAAAACTTTGGACCACAAAAGTGGGAATGCTCCAAAATCCAGAGCAATGTACAGTAACAAAAGACATCAGAAACATTGTGGTATATCCAAGAAATTAACCGAAGACCCAACTAGATGAGGAGCTACTCTGCAAACCCCAGTAATGGCTGACTCTCTCCACAGTCTACAAATCCAAATATACAGACAACCAACAATCCGAAGGTCTCCATTTCACAGATTCTTCCTCCATTTCCAACTCCAGAAAACAATTTTCAAAGCACAAAAGGAGGTGGACCAAAATTACGCCACCATAGAAATGGAAGCCTTTGGACGCACGCACATTGTTCCAGCAAATAAGAAAAGCTTACCAGTGGAAGAAGGCTCCTTGCGTGTGAGAGACTTGCCCACCATGCGACAACGAAGCGTGGAGAGAAACCCTAGCGTGCGCGAGAGGAAGGCGTCAACGAAGGAAGAGAACGAAGGAGATTGAAGGAAGAGAACGAAGGAGGATGTGCGTAAGAGAAGAGAACGAAGGCAGAAATATCAGAGGAGCGGGGTCATTTAAGACAGATGGGTTATTTTCAGACAAGAGAAAGGGACGCGGCGCCTCTGTCTTTCGTTTCAGGGATAGACAAGATTCGCGTGTCCCTGTCTATCAGAGACAGAGGACAAAACGGCCTTGACACTAACCAAACGCCAGCAAGTGACAGAATTGTTTTGTTTTGTCAACTGTCCCCAGTTATAGGGACACTAACCATACACGGGGTTAGGATATCTCCAACTAAGCATCAAAATACTAAATTTGATATTTTGGTGCAAAAAATTCATTCCAACCAAGACACCAAAACATCAAATATTTCGGTACAATGAATAATAACATACCAATTCTTTTTATACATTTGGTGTGTTACTATTTATTGCACCAAATGTATAAAAAGACAACTTTATCTCTCTACTTTTTAACATTTTCCTTTTATGTGTCTTTCTCAAATTGATTTATTTACATAATTTGTTTTGTAATTAAAGTTAACATAATTATTACTTTACACAAAATATATCATTACAAAGATCTCATTAAGACATTTAAAGCAAGCCTAATATTAAATATAATATTAAATTTATTTTTAATATTTATTTATAATTCTTATTTATAAGTGTTATAAATTCATTAATAAAATATGTTAAGAACAAAAGGTAAATTTGAAATAAAAAGTACATAAATTTAAACCACACTATTGATTTTAAAAATTAAAACTCAACAAAAATATTTGAAATTATAACTAAACTTAAATAAATTAGAACGAAAATCAGACTCGAGATTATAATCAAACTAAAATTACAACAATCAACTTAAAAGTAAAACTAAAGCACTTGAAAACATTAAATTAACATAAATAATTAATATCAATAGAGATGATACAGTTATATTTTAATCAGTTTATATTTGTATATGTTATTAATTTGTTGATGCAATAATATTAAATATATTTTGTAAATAATATTAATTTAATAAAAGTATATATTAATTAATTAGAATAACGATTTTTATCTTTATTTTTATTTTTAATAAATAAATAAAAATCATTGTATAAATATAATTTAATTTAATTAATAACTAAATTATTGTGGTTATATAAATATAAATTAGTTTAGTTAATAACTAAATTATTGTGGTATATTCTTTGAAAAAAATTTGGTGCAAAAATTTGGTATAAAATGATTAGAGTAATACCAAATTTAGTGTAAAAAGATTCTAGGAATATTCTATTTTACACCAAATTTGGTGCAAAGGTTGAGATGCCCTAAGGGCATCTCCAACCAAGGCACCAAAACACTAAATTTGGTGTTTTAGTGCAAAAAAATCACTCCAACCAAGACACTAAAGTACACACTAAAATGGTGCAATGAATAATAACACACCAAATTTGGTGTGTTACTATTCATTGCACCAAAAGTACAAAAAGACAACTTTATCCCTTTACTTTTTAACATTTTTCTTTTATGTCATCTTCTCAAATTGATTTATTTATATAATTTGCTTTGTAACTAAAGTTAACATATTTATTACTTTACACAAAATATATCATTACAAATATCTAATTAAGACATTTAAAACGAGACTAATATTGAATATAATATTAAATTTATTTTTAATATTTATTTATAATTCTTATTTATAAGTGTTATAAATTCATTAATAAAATATGTTAAGAATAAAAAATAAATTTGAAATAAAAAGTACATAAATTTAAACCACACCATTGATTTTAAAAATTAAAATTCAACAAAAATATTTGAAATTACAACCAAACTTAAATAAATGTATTATAATGCACAATATGATCATTGAGGACGAACGTGATACTTAAGCGGCCATACAAGATTGGAGTGAAATATCAACCTTTAAAATTAAGATCAATAGAGATGATACAGTTATATTTCAAAAATTCTTTGCTAAACATAGGCAAATTAGAGATAAAAAAGTTCATTATGAACATCCTAACGTAGAGAAGAAAATAGCGAAGACGACTGGAGGCAACAGCGACTGGTGGTTGGTCCATATTAAGAGAAAGAACAGCATTCTTACACACATATGCTTCACTTCACTTCACTACTTTAAACTAAAACAAAACTAAAGACAGACGTAATACTTTGGTCATTAACTTTTTTAATCAATATTAAATATAATATCGTTTCATACAAAACTATTCATTTCATCATAATTTTATTAAAGTCTCGTTAACAATTTTTAATAAAATTTTTCCATTAATACCCATTTTTCAAAAGGTATGATTTCCAAAAAAAATATAATTGTATAGGGCCAATTTAGAATGATTTGCTTACTTAGAATTGGATGAAAAATAATCCAAAAGTTTGCTTTCAAAACTTAAAAGTCAAAAGGAAAGGAACATCATTGTCAGTGTACAGGATTCTAGAGATTTAAAATTATGCTATCATAAAGTTATTTTACACGTAAACAACTAATTTTAAATAACTAATTTTACTAAACATGATAATTAATTAATATAATTTGTTGATCAGCTAATAAAATCAGTCATCTACTATTAGCTAATAACTACTGCAATCATTTTGATTACCGAACACACAAAAGGCACTTTACCACAATCAGAATCACGGGACCTGTGCATATCACAGGAATCGAAATTGTCTAGGAAAGAGTCACAATCCCCAGTGCATATCACAGAAATCGAAATTGTCTAGGAAAGAGCAAATTAGTTACACAGCCAAATCAAAATATATATTGGTAAGAGGAACTACTTCCTTCCTCCCGGGCAATCACATCAATTTGCAGTTGCTGCTCCCCCAGCTCCCCCAGTTGCATACGCATACCCTAACAATAGATCAAAACGAATCCAAATGGACTGTGAATTCACCAAATGTAGTCATGAGTGGCATATGAATTCCAAGCCTTATGAGGTCAACAGATTGTATGGAGAATTGTATAATCTTCATATTAGAAGGAAATTCAATTCAAAGTAAGTTGTACCCAGTTTATCACTGGATCATTTTCTAAAACTTTCAATGTGGTAAAACAGAGTTAGTAAACAAAGTAGAGAACCTTCAACAGAATCAGGATAAGTTGAACAAATTGTTTAGACATTTCTCATACTGGTTTGACGTTTTAGCCTTCTAACAAATTACAAAAACAGCCACTTAGAAACAAGGCAGCAACAAGAATGCGTTGATGCACATATAAGTAATGCAAATAGCTCCCTTGTTCATCATAATAACAAGATACTTGGTTTAGGAACAAATAATAAATGATTTAAGATCGATATTCTTACTCTACTCTCTTGTACCACCATCGACATTAATAAAAGAAAGATGTTCATCATGAACAACCCTGGCCAAAACCAGAACCTTATAAATATCAGCTCAGTAACATACCGGTAGGATATGGTGCGGACGGGCCAGGATGAGGATAGGCAGCTGGAGGGTATGCTCCAGGGGGTGGATAGGCACAATTTGCAGTTGCTGCTCCCCCAGCTCCCCCAATTGCATTCCCATTCCCTACAATAGATCAAAACGAATCGAAATGGACTGTGAATTCACCAAATGTAGTCATGAGTGGCATATGAATTCCAAGCCTTCTGAGGTCAACAGATTGTATGGAGAATTGTATAATCTTCTTATTAGAAGGAAATTCAATTCAGAGTAAGTTGTACCCAGTTTTTCACTGGATCATTTTCTAAAACTTTCAATGTGGTAAAACAAACAGAGAGTTAGTAAACAAAGTATAGAACCTTCAACAGAATCAGGATAAGTTGAACAAATTGTTTAGACATTTATCATACTGGTTTGACATTTTAGTCTTTAAACAAATTACAAAAACAGCCACTTAGAAACAAGGTAGCAGCAAGAAGCCTTGATGCACATATATGTAATGCAAATTTGTTACTTTCTCCAAAAAAAAAAGTAATGCAAATTGCTGCCTTGTTCATCATAATAACAAGATATTTGGTTTAGGAACAAATAATAAATGATTTAAGACCGATATTCTTACTCTACTCTCTTGTACCACCATGGACATTAATAAAAGAAAGATGTTCATCATGAACAACCCTGGCCAAAACCAGAACCTGATAAATATCAGCTCAGTAACATACCGGCAACATATGGTGCTGACGGGCCAGGGTGAGGATAGGCAGCTGGAGGGTATGCTCCAGGGGGTGGATAGCCAGATGAAGGGTAAGGGTCTCCAGCAGGAGGAGGGTATCCAGCTGGTGGATACCCTTGCGGAGGATATCCGTGAGAAGGATAGGCATGTGGGGGATTTTGTCCACCCCAAGCATCAGATCCAGCAGGAGGATACCCTTGCGGAGGATATCCGTGAGGAGGATGGGCATGTGGGGGATTGTGTTCACTCCAAGCAGATTCAGCAGAAGGATACCCTTGCGGCGGATATCCGTGAGGAGGATGGATTTGAGAGACGGAGAAAGAACGATCCATCACATATGATGGTAGGGATGACGATGATGCCTAAGGCGGTGTTGAGGGAGATTGTTGCTGTGTTTCTAGGCTAGAATTTTCGGAGAATGAGAGAGAAAAAGGGCTTTGTAAGGACGTTAAAGTAATCGTTGAACAATTGGGAATTTGGGATAGGTCGTGTGGTCTTCAATCTCGTACTCTCTTAGTATAATATTCTTAGGACTTAGGGAGTGTTTGGTTTAAGTACGGGATTGGGTATGAATATAGGTATAATAGTGGAATGGGAATGGGTATAAAAAATAAAAAAATAATGTTTTGTTTGTAACTTGAGTTTTTATATTAATACTAATAATATTGTTTGGTTTGTTGCATTAATGATAATGAAAGATAATATAATACTATTTTTTTCATACCATATTTAAAATAGAATATAATGCATAAAATAATATCAAAATATGAGTGTTCAAATTGCTTTAAACATAAACTTCGAAAAGAAGTATAACAGCAACAACAATAATTAATTATTATTATTATTATTATTATTATTATTATTATTATTATTACAAAATTTATATTAATTAATAATAATAATAAGATAATAATTTTGTACAATAAAATTAATAAAAAAATTAATAAAAATAAAAATAATAAGATAATTAGTTTTGTATAATAAAATTTATAATAATAAAAATAATAATAATAATAATAACAACAACAACAATAATAATAATAAGATAATTAATTTCGTATAATAATTATAATAATAATAATAATCATCATCATCATCATCATTGTCGTCATCATAATAATATTGATAATAATGATAATAATAATAATAATAAGTTGAAAATTTATAATAAATAATAATAATAAGTTTAAATTTTATAATAAATAATAATAATAATAACAATAATTAATAATAATAATAATAGTAATAATAATAATAAGTTTAAAATTTATAATAAATAATAATAACAATAATAATAATAACAACAATAATTAGTAATAATAATAATAAGTTTAAAATTTATAATAAATAATAATAATAATGATAATAATAATGATAATAATAACAATAACAATAATTAATAACAATAATAACAATAAAAATAATAGTAATAATAATAAGTTTAAATTTTATAAATAATAATAATAATAACAATAACAATAATTAATAATAATAATAACAATAATAATAATAATGATGATAATAATAATAATAATAATAAAGATGATGATGATGAGTTTAATAATATAATTAAGAATAAAAATTGCTTATGTGAGGAAGGGGTATAAATAGTAACCACTAGATTGGAATGAAAACTTGATACTCACCCCTTTTGGAGGGTTTAGTGGATTCCCAAATTTAATGGAATCAATCCATTCCCTTGGAATTGAAAACCCCAAAACAAACACTATTTTTTACAATCATTCCATTCCTTCATTCTCAAACCCTTAAACCAAATGCCCCCTTAGTTTGGTGAAGAGTTGGTTAGCTCTTTTTTAACTCGTCAACTTAATTTAGGTTATTAACTTTAAGAAAAATCTAATAAATTTGTTTGGTAAAGAGTTGGTTGAATTGGTTGATTCAACTCAACCAGTTGCCCCATAGAAGCATTTTATCCGATGAGCTGAAATTTTTTGGACAAATCTCCAATTTGTCCTCGTTTAACTCTCTCACGTCTCGAATTCTCCAGAGTCTTCTCCCTTCTCTTGTTGCTCTCATTTTCTCTCACCGCTCACCCTCAGGCGAGAAAAGGCCCTCCCCCAGTGACAAGTGCGATTACTAATACGATCTTGTTTTCGGAGGATCCGAATAAGACAATCCAGAAATCGTATACGATTATCAAGTCTAGAAAGAGCTGGACCGAGCAGGAACACGACAAGTTTCTCGATTCTCTTTAGTTGTTAGATTGTTTTTCGAATTTTTGGGATTGAATTTGTTGTGTTGTGCGAGAGATTGATGCGTGGGGGATTTCGAAAATTTTTATTCTTTGTGCATGATTTTGTGTCGGTAATCAAAATAGGAGATTGGTGTTCTAGTGTGTGATTAGCTTTTATTGTTAGTTTCAGTTTCAATGGTTGGGAAATGAAGTGTAATGTTTCTTAAGTCATTTGATTCAGAGAATGGATTTATAACTCGGTGAAACAATGTGGATTTAACGTTTTTGCTATATGAAGTTCCAAATAATGAATCAACTTACTTATAATTTGTCTAGCTGTGGTAGCTTGCCTACTCTCTGACTATGTGTACAGGTGATTTTGGCATGTCATGCTATTTTTTTCTTACCATATTTACAATTTAGAAAGAGAAGAAGCAGAAGTAGAAGATTTGATTAAAAAGCATGGGGTCGTGTTATTGGATCTGTCAGTAAAAAAAGAGTTACCTTACACATAATGCTTTAGTAGTTTTTTTTTGGTCGAAAAAGAAATTCCATTAATATGAAAAAATGAGTTCAAGTACACCAAAACAGAAGGAAAAAAAGAAGACAGAAGGAAAACACTCAAAGAGCGCTAACGACAGTAGCCTCACTAGCATCTCACTTCAAAACACAACAATCAAAGCATCAAGGAGGAGCTGGTAGTCCATCCCTGCTCAAGATGCCTACCAAAGAAGATGGGGGTAATAATACCCAATTACCTAAGCTCATCCTCTTCCGGGCTTGCTTTGCTAACCAATCGGCTGCTCTGTTAGTTTCCCGATTAATTAAAACAAAGTCAATACCCTGCAAATGTTGTAATCTATACATAATATTGGAAATAAAAGGGTAAATTTGCCAATTGCCATGTCCTTTATTCTTAAGAATCTCAGAATGCACAATGCGTGAATCCAATTCAATCTGTACATTATGGTAACCCTGCCTCTCCAACAGCTTCACTCCTTCATACGCAGCTATAGCTTCAGTTGTAAGAGCAGAATCAGCAATGCAAGTAGAAGCTAGACCATCCACAATAGATCCCTCAGAATCCCTAGGTATCACTGCCCAACCTGCAGTGTCATCTTTAAAAGAGCCATCACAATTCATTTTTAAAAAACCAGCAGCTGGAGCAGACCAATAATTCGGAAGAGAAGGCACCTTCTGCATTCCTTGCAGAGGCCTTAGATAACTACAATCATTCAACAAATCGATGCTTTTCTCTATACATTTATAAGGATCAGGCCTAATCTTCTGAAAAACAACCCTACACCGTTGCTTCCATATATTCCAAAGTAAAGAAGCAATAAACAGCATAGGGGAAGGACCAGAATCAGATTTTTGAAAAGACTTACTCATTGCCAGTAACCATTCATCAAAAGAAGACAAACCTTCCCTTGAGATGTGTAACCCCAAAGCACAACTAAACCACACACATTTTGTCCAAGGGCATAATAACAACATATGTTCAATAGTCTCAGAATCATCACAGCAAATTGGACACAAGGGATCATTATGCACTGATCTAATAACCAAATTAGCATTAGTAGGCAAAATATTCCTAACAGTTTTCCAGAGAAATACCTTGACCTTGGGATACTATTGATATTTTCTCTTTTCAGAATTATCTTTTGTGTGATGAGGATTGTGGGACAAAAATCTTTGAAAGCAAAAGAGCTTGGGTAAGTTTCCCCTGATACAAACATTGTCATCGGTGCTTCTTCTAGAATTATGTTGTTTTTAATTTATTTCTGCAACACCCCCTTCCATTCTAAGGATGGCCTGTTTGATATGATCCAAGCATCAAAAGGCACAAAAGGCTCATCACAGAAAGAGTCAAAGGAGTCTGTGGAGGAAGTTGTATCAATTACAAAGAAATGTCCTAAGAAAGCAGAACTGAAGGGTATGCAACAGAAACGAATGACTTTTTCCCCAGATGCTACTTAAGTAGTATGCTAGATAGTCTAGGAATGATCTGAATTTCGGACTGTGGAAATTCCCAGTATATATTGCTTCTATGGTAAATTACTCAGTAGGATCATTTGTTAATTTGAACTTTGTTTACCTGAGATGTGTTTTTGAATAGGTAACTCTTTACCTAGAGATGTAGCCTGTAAAAATTCTATTGAAACTTTGGAGCCAACAAAGCTGAAAGAGCAAGCTGTTGGAGAATCTCTCCTGTCATAGACAGAGAAGTACAGACCACAGTCTCCAACTGATATAATTGGGAATCAGTCAGTGGTACATAGTTTATCTGTTAGCATTTGCGAATTGAAGATGCTGTTAAAAACCTAACATTTTATTTGATGTAAATCTGTTAAATTACTTCATATCTGGTTGTAGGTTAACCAACTTCATAACTTAACTGGTTGAAAACTTGGCATGTGCAATTTTTGGAAGGTGGAAAAAGGGGAAAAGGTAAAAAAATAAAATAATTTTTGTATTTAAAATTGATAAAATACTTAAAATTTAGACATATATGTGAATTAATAAGATATTAAAGCATAACTTCTTAATCATGTATTAATAGATCAATTTAATTTTTAATTATAAGGTATTGAAGCATAACTTGCAATCATAAGGTATTATATTATGTTATTTTCTTGGTAATTGAAATTTCTGTAAGAATATTCAATGAAATACTAACATATATAATATTCATATCTTCATAATTTTTTTTAAAGTCATATTCTCATAAGTTATTTTACATATAAACAGCTAATACGAAACAGTTAATTTTATCAAACATCAAATGACAAATAGCTAATACAATCAACTGGTCAAATCACCTTATAGAATCAGCTATTAGCTAACAGCTAATATAACAGCCGATTGTTAAAAAGGACCTTAATGATTACACGTTTTGCACGTTTATGTAAGATGTGAAGTGAGGTCGACAGACCTGAGACTCGATTTGCCTTATCTTTTCACACGTCCAATCTTTTGCCTTATCTTTTCACACATTCAATCACCTTAGTCTTAAGCAAACATTTGGATGCATTAATTGCATCTAATTAGCAAACAAGAATTATATAAGATTAGTTGTTTACGTGTAAGCGGATCAACTGTTTATAAGCGGACAACATCTTTATTTGTTTAAGAAGGGAAGAGGAATGGAATGGATTCTTCGTTTGTTTTGTAAATAAGAGTAAAAAAAGGAGATTTTATTTTAGTCAATGTAGAGAAAGAAAGTAGTGAAGACAGGTGGAGGCAACAGCGGCTGGTGGCTGGTCCATAGTAAGAGAAAGAATCGCATTCTTACACACATATGCTTCACTTCACTTCCTCTTTAGTCTTAAACTAAAACAAAACTAAAGACAGACGTAGATCGTAATACTTTAGTCATTCACTTTTTAATCAATATTAAATATAATATCATTTTAAACAAAACTATTCATTTTTATCATAATTTTATTAAACTAACTAAGTCTCATCAACAATTTTTTAATAAAATTTCTTTTCATTAATATCCATTTTCCAAAAGTTATGATTTTTTAAAAAAATTTAATTGTATAGGCCGATTTGGATTGATTTGCTTACTTAGCATTGGATGAAAAATAATCCAAAAGTTTGCTTTTCATAACTTAAAAGTCAAAATGAAGGGAACATCTTCTTCGGTACATTTGATTCTCCGTTTTGCCGAGGTTTAAAGATCATAATATACTTAATTTTTTCATATTTTTATAAAAAAAGTATTTACGCGATTTAAACTTTGATCTTTATAAGTATTTACAGAGGAATAAATTTATCGAATATTTTAAAGTTTCACAAAAAAACATGTAAAATATTTATACGGCATGCCGAAGCCAGGATCCTCTGCCCATTTTATCTTGTCCTTATTTTGTCCTATGAATCTCAGCTATTTATTTATGTGAATCCCATATAGGTCCCGCATAAATAAATGGCTGAGATTTATGAGATTGAATAAACTAGACAGAGAATCCTATCCCAGCATGTCGTGGCTATTCCCAATTCTCAATATTAATGAAAAGATGAGATGGAAGGGGCTCAGAATAACACTAGAATCAGAAATAGTGGATTTGATTCCTATTTATACACATAGCAGTGGATATATCTATATATAGCAGTGGATATATATATATAGGCCAGCAGTTTGTGTATTACATGTGTGGAGATGACATAGGAAGCAACCGGTGACTCATTGAATAATTGCTAATCATAGTTCTTATAGTTCAAAGTCCAAGATGAGTTAGAGTAAGATGTGAAAGTGCTAATAGTGGTCAATTGAGAATGAATTGAGATTGTTAATGATGTTACCATATATAATGAATTTGAGGAAAAGGAAGAAGGACACGATCAAGGCATAATCCCCACGATCGAGGGCAGGTGCAAAAAGGGAAGTGTTGTCTACAATCAAATGAGATCAAGGTATCTTTAGCACAAGCTACTAATTGGTGAGTTGTCCTAAATACGTCTTTAGATAAGATGTAATGATTTTGATGGTATATGCCAAGGTATTAGAGTAAATAATTTGCTTAATACTTCAATGAGCCTTATTAAAAAGGATGTTCTGATCATATGAGTTATGGCATAAATTGATCTTAATGAGATATTATGAATAGCTGAAATTGATCTTCTTAAGGCATTAAGAATGGCTGACAAGTAATGGTAAAGACAGTTGATTGATAAGAATTTCATGAGCGGTATTGACAAAAGTAGCAAGAAATCTTCTTTCAAAGAAGAATTTTCCTAAATTAGGTTAAGTTGATCAGACAATTCAGTTTGAAAGTGATCAACGAAGAAACAAATCAGAAATGAATATGTAATGAATCAAAAGTGAATATTGGAGTCACATCCCTAACGAAAACTCAAGCATAGATGCAAAATATGTCGCTGCAAGTGTATGCATTTTGTTGATGTAAAGTATCCAACTGGGTAATTGGATTCTTGAAATTGAGGTGACATTAAGTATAAGAAATACAAATTAGATATGATAAATGTGTTACCAACACAGGGAATTAAGTTTTCTAATAAATCCATGTGAAAATCAGAGAAAATTAAATGAATTAAGAAAATGATTCAAGAGAAGAAGCCAATTAGGAAATTGAGAATAATATAAGAGAATATTACCTCATTGGGGAAACTAGATACTTAAAGAATTATGAGAATAAATCATGGGTACAAGGAGTTTTGGGTTGTAATTGTCGGAGTTAACAATACCCCTGACAATATTATAGTATTGAAGAATAAAGTGTCTCAATTTTGTTTGGATTGGTTAGTCACTATGATCATAGATGATATATTGAATGTGTTTGAAAAGTGGAGAAGAATATTTTGAATACTTGAGGAAATATTATATATCATGGAAGTAGGGTTAATTATATGCCAAGTCTAATGAGAATAAATATTAGCTTGATCAAATAAAATATGGGTTGTATCATATCTGAACATGGAATATTGGGAGACCCAAAGAAAAGTAAAGATGATGATAAAGTGAGAAATTTCAAGGAATATATACGAGATTCAAAGTTCTATAGAACTAGCTGTATGTTGGATATTACTAGAGACTGTTAAGGGGTGGTTTTATTGATCTTAGTCCTTTGATGATATTTCTGAAAAAAGCTTGAGAAAAAACGTGTAAATCGTATGACTAATGAATGTAAAGAGAATTTTGAGGTATTATAACACCAATGATAATACTATCATTTGGGATTTGAGATTATATAGTATACAATGATGTTTCATACCGGGGATTAGAATGAAATCTAATATAGCATAATGAAGTGATTTCATACGCATTGAGACATAAAGTCTCATGAGCTGATTATTTGATACATGGTGTAGAACTTGTTACAATAGTGATTACTTTGAAAGTTTGGAGACATTATATGTACAGTGAAATATTTTGTATCTATATATAAATATACAGACTATTAAAGCTCGAGGTAATTATAGAGTTTAACAGAACTGAATACAAGGTTGAGACAATGAATAAGGTTACTAAAAGATGTTGATTAAGCAAATGAGTATTTCCCTGTAAAGCTAATGTTGTAAATTGATGCACTGAACAGAAAATTCAATAATGGTGTAACACAAATTCAAATATTGAGGTTACCAAATCTAGTGTAATAAAGAGCATAAATTTTGGGCAAATCAAAGTACTATTAGTGGTTGAATTTAAGATTAACTTCACTTGAAAAGATTAGCAAAGCCCAAGTTGAGGATTCAGAATTTGTGAATCTTACTGAGAAATTGAAAATGAATCCGAATTTGAGTTGATTGAAAAATTGATACTTTGTGATTAAAGTAAAGAGTATGTGTACCCAATAAAGATGATTGAGCAAAAAGATTACTAGAGAAAGTATAAATACCAACCTAAGCTATGTGTCTTAGTAGGAATACGCCGAAACAATATTTCATGGCTAAGGATACAGAAACAAATGATTGTATGTATGAGTTACTAACAGTCCTATATGTTGGAGATATGCTTAGAACTGATATTTTGGAGTCATAGGATCATGAGAGCAATGTATAATTCTAAATGATTTTAAGCATAACAATCATTATCATAGTGATATTATTATAATACTGTATAAGGCGTTATATGACAGCAAGTGTCGTTCTCCCTTTTATTGTAATAAAGAGGGCTTAAAAATAGATAAAGGCCAGAATTGATTTGAGATACTGTTAATTAGTGAAATTGATCTATGTCAGAAAGTAAGTGATTCAAGTAATATAAATGAAATTAGTGGATCAACATAGAGGTTACGAAACACAATGAGATAGATGTGAGAGTCGAGTGTATTAGAACTGAAGAGATGTGAAGTATCAAGTGAAAGATGGAATATCTTTGAGAGTATCACCTTGCCAAGGTATACTTAGATTAAGAAAAAAGTATGCTCAGATTAGGAAAAAGGATAAACTATGCTCGAATTGTAGTGGCCCACGTGAAGTTACTGAGAGCCTAGGACCAATAACTTATGAGTTGTATTATCAATAAAGATATCTAAGAATTATAATGTGTGATATGTGAATACTAAAAAATAATGATATGGTTTCACAAAGAAGTATTGACAGCTTACGAAGTGAAAAATTGTGAGTAACCTGAACTATATTGAGGAAACAATTAAGATAGAGTGATATCTGGAAAAAAAAATAATTAGAGGATTGATTGAGTTCATTGACTATAGTCAATTGGAAGCAATTATTTAGTGATGAAGTTAAATAGGAAACCGAGGAGTAATTTAGGAAACAATTCCCCTGCCTTCCTGATCAAATAGATTAGAATTTCGAAGACGAAATTTATTAAGGAGGAGAGAAATGTAACATCCATGTCCCTACTAAGGGTTAGAACCCTAAAATTTGGCACATATGAGATCAAAGAGAGATTAGAAAAATTGCATTTCATGCTCATGCATAATATAGCATACACACTCACGTGAATAGTAGTTTTTGCACACGAAATTAATTATACACGCACTCATTTGACATTTTTCAGGTATAATTGATATTTAATGTGACTATATTGGGAATTGTGAACTATATGTGTTATCAATTGAGTTGGAGTGTATAAGTAGTGAATTAAAATTTTTGGTGAAAATTTGAAAATTTTTTAGAATTTAAGGATTTTTGGACTAGAAAAGTGCCAAGTGGCATAACAATCGATAAATAGTAGTACAAATAAGGGTCAAATGGTAATAAAAATTTTTATAAATGACTTTGGGATTTAATGACTTATATCAATGAAAATTAGGAGACAAATGGACTAGAATTTGGAGACAAAATGGACTAGTTATTAAAGGGGAGCAAATGGAACCATGGGGAAGTGACATGTGTCACTTGCCACACCACATGTTGATACACAAAATTACTAAGTGAAAGACCATGTTTTGTATATACGACCATTCTTCTCTCCTCTCCATCTTCTTCATTTTCTTCATCTTCCTCTCCTTAATAACGACACTCACTACCCAAGCCTCAAAGTTGAACCTTGCCTTCTTCCATTCCTATCCACTTAAATATTTGTTATCTTCTTCTTGTTTCCATATAAACCTAACCTACCCCACCTCCATTTGTGATGATCGTGTATGTTGGAGTGCTAGGGTTTCATGGTGATTTGAAGAAGTTGAAGCTAAATCAAGTAAGTAACCTATTCCTTTTCATGGCTTTGATGAATGGAGCATATTTGATGAAATTTGAAAACCTCTTTTTTACATATCAATTAACTCTGACAAGAAAATTCCACGAACCACTACTAATCAAGAACAATGAAATATTCTCTCTAATTACTTTAAAGGAACAAATCCCTTATTAACTTACTTAACTATCTCTGTATAGTTCATACTGCATCAAAGTACCACCGACTGAATTATCTTGTGATGGTTCATAAGTAACATCAAAGCACAGTAATTCCTACATGATATACCTAAGTAATCTTAAGTCTAAGGACTAATTATACAACCATCATTATGAGAAAATTCATAGACACATAAGTATTATTTCATTTAGGATTCTCGTAGTCGGGTCAGTTCAGTGACTCATTCTCTGTCAATTCAGTGACTTATTTTCTAATAATCACCCACATATTAGTTTAAGTATCTCCATACTTTAATTTATGAGATCAATTATTTTATTCATAAGAAAAAAATAATATGTGCTAGTTTTACTGCTTCAACAATATCCCGTCTTTATGAAATTGCAATTAGGAATATTTAGAAATAATACATAAATGTAAATTAAATATCACAATTATGATTTCATCATAATTTTAATTGTATAGTAATTATTTCAGAGTTTTTATTTTCAAAATTAAAACATAAAATGCAATCAACTTAATACACAAAAATAAAGAATGCGCTTTTCATTAATAAATAAAAAAAGTCATGCATCAAATAACATCCAAATAATTGACTAGAAAGATATAAACTATCAGTGGAATAAGAGAAAGCACAAGTGCAAAGCATATGCCAGAGTTTTAACTTGAAGTCATATATCTAGTCCAACTTTCAAATCAAATTGAGCTGTAAAGTTGGGAGACAGACCAAAAAATTAAATTTTTTTAAAAAAAGCTATAGTCCGATTTGAAATTCAACTAATTTAAATTGAATCGCTAATTTTAAATCGGATCAAATTGAATGTAACCGAACTTGAACTTTTGCCGACCTGTGCAAAGTATTATTTTCAATTATAACTACATTAATCACCTGTTTGAATTTTTTCGTATATGGTATAACTATACAGTTTGAAGACTTGCTAAAATATTAGCTTAGTGTCTACACTTCCACGTTTGATATAAATAATGCGATTTGATTATGAAAGTCCTTTAATTATATTTCAATTCTCAACTATCTAATATTTTTATAAATATAAATTTTGGAATTATAATTTTAAAATATTGAATGCACTACTTATTTTAAATAAATTATTTAACGAATAAGTAACAAATTTAATTTAACTCATGTTAGTATTTTTTATTTTTAATCATTTACCGTCTTTAGAAATTTTATGCGAGTTGTATCTCCTTTTATCACAACTTAACATAATACATTTTTTAAAAGGCTTGTTTCACTAATTAGGCCGTGTCTATCAAATAATTATATAATTTTCTAGGTAAAAATTTGTTTGACCTATCTCGGTATTTGTGGTCTTACGAAAAATGTGACGAGTTAGAGTAAGTCTTGGGTCCAATTTTTTTGAAAAATTAGGCTTCAGACTCAGCTTGAGCTCCTTTAAGCTCGATTGAGCTCGGGCTCAGTATATCAGACCCGAGCGTCATTAGTAAAGAATAGGGTTGGGATCGGTCTTAGGGTGGTTCATTGTCATCTCTAAATGATATCTCTCAATTATATTGAAAATTTGAGTGAATCATTAACGCCCATGTAAAATTCTTAACTTGATCTCTAGTGCAAATTCAATTTAACCTCTGGTAACAATCTAAATTGACATCTAGAACATATGTAAATTTCTAGTACTTTACACGGGTGTTGCTACTCTGAATTGACGTCTAATACCTTTGTAAGATTGTAATATTTTAGTAGTGCTAATTATAAGGATTACATCCGGATACGAAGATTGAAATAGAATTGAGATTGAGTAGGAGAATCAAAATATACTTCAAAATTACAAATTAGATAGGGTTCTTATTTAGGTCAATTTAGTTAACAATTGAAAGAAGTTTGGAGATTTTTAAAACCTTCCTGCTATTAGATATAATCATATTGGATGCAAGAACATCGGGACAATTCTCATCATTGCTACCAACAATCAATTTGTTCATAAATTTTCTCAAATGGACTCTGGCAGTTAGAAGCAGAAACACTTGTATCTAATCCACTAATCAAACCATTCGTCAAATTTCGTCATACTAATCCCAAGATCATTTGCTAATTCATGCAACAATAATCTTTAAAGGAACTAGTTTATACATCAGAGACACTGAATTCCTTTCTAGTTTCTTCCATAAAACGTACCTATGCTGTTGCAATTGCCAGAGAGATCAAATTCACTTCTGTTTTTTTCAATCCCATGTAGATGTAAGAAGCAGCTCTCGCTTATATACATACAAAAGGCACTTTTACAGCAATAACAATCACCTGTGCATATCACAGGAATCGAAATTGTCTAGGAAAGAGCAAATTAGTTACACAGCTAAATCAATACATATTGGTAAGAGGAACTAGTTCCTTCCTCACGGGCAATCACTTCCATCTCTTGAAAAACTTTCCCTTGTGCTTTCCAAACATGCCATGCTTCCAACGCTTTCCAAATTTCCCGTGCTTAAATTTGCCACGTTTGAACTTTCCATGGCCAAATCCATGGTAACTTCCATGTCCAACATGATGGGCACCATATGCAGCTGCTGCAGCAGCTGCTCCCCCAGCTAACAATGCCCCTATACCATGCCCATGCCCTGTAACAAT
>JAOQMR010000002.1:10607592-10625958 GCA_027563865.1 Erythroxylum pelleterianum | reverse complement strand
TTGACGTTTTAGTCTTTAAACAAATTACAAAAACAGCCACTTAGAAACAAGGTAGCAACAAGAATGCCTTGATGCACATATACGTAATGCAAATCGCTGCCTTGTTCATCATAATAACAAGATACTCGGCTTAGGAACAAATAATAAATGAATAAGACCGATATTCTTAATCTACTCTCTTGTACCACCATGGACATTAATAAAAGAAAGATGTTCATTATGAACAACCCTGGCCAAAATCAGAATCTGATAAATATCAGCTCAGTAACATACCGGTAGGATATGGTGCTGACGGGCCAGGATGAGGATAGGCCGCTGGAGGGTATGCTCCAGGGGGTGGATAGCCAGATGGAGGGTAGGCTCCAGGGGGTGGATAGCCAGATGGAGGGTATCCACCAGGAGGAGGGTATCCAGCAGGAGGTGGGTATCCAGGTGGTGGATACCCTTGCGGAGGATATCCGTGAGGAGGATAGGCATGTGGGGGATAGTGTCCGCGACCAGCACCAGCAGCATATGCAGCTAGATGTGAAAGAATACCTTTGTCGGAAGAATCATGGTCTTGCTTGTCCTTTCCACCTCCCATTCCAATTGTTTGATACTACAGAAACTGAAGGTTAGGCTGTTTGAGACACTTCACCATTACAAAACTTTCACGGAGCCATAATATACAAATAATCCAAGTTGCATCTAGCTCCTAAAATACTCAACTTACTGCTAATCTCATAAAGAAAAAGAAAGCCAAATCTAAAGACATAACAATACATACATCAGAAAGAAGCTATTATACGAAACTTGAAGAGATATCTCATCTCATACGCAGTTAGTTCAAATTGCAAATCTAACCTTAAAGACAATAATGATTGATTGAATATAAGATTAGGAATTCGTAATATGCAATAGAAGTTATTGAAAAGCGTTGAGAATTTATTATTCGATTATCAAGATTGAGTCTCAATTTTAAAAAGATAATAAAAGATTAAGCTTCAAATAATCAGGAATCAACCTTATTTTACCATATAACACAAAAAGCCAAGCCCTTTTATACCAGAAGATTAATCCAATGAAACCAGAAAACGTAAACAGCTGAACAAACAGGGAGAGTAAACCCAGCAAATATGGGAGAAATTATGAAGAAAGCAAGCGCAGGGGACCAAAAACACCAACAATGCCAATGACAAATACGCAGCAAAGAAAGCGACATGAACAAGAAAACGTGAACAGAAAAATACCAGAGCTTTACGTGTCTGAGATCGCCGATGAATTGAAGAGGGTGGGTTCTGATCGTGTATTATTATATATATGATTACGCGTTTGTATGAGATGTGACGTGAGGCCGACAGACCTACCTCAAGATTCGGTTTGGCTTATCTTACACGTTCAATTACCACAGTGTTAAGCAAACATTTGTGAGTAAATATTAATTTAACCTGAGGCATTAATTGCTTCTAATTAGCAAATAAAAGGGCATTCCTATGAATTATTAGTGATGTATCAGTATACACCAATTTCACTCCACTTGTTTGTTTATGATAATTCTAATAATATCGTGTTCTATTATTTAAATATTTAAAAATAGTTTTGAAAAAAAACGTAAATGCCGAACAATTGGTTACGGAGAAAAACATAAATTCTCTTCCAACATCTTCGCTTTTTTTTAATTAAACATGTAAAATAGTCTTTTTCGTCTTATTTGACAATTAATTTATTGCATTAGTTATTAGCTGATTCTATCATCTGTTAACTATAGCTGATTTGACGGGATAATATCAACTATTTATTAAAGATGTTTGGTAAAATTTGTTATTTAAAATTAGTTGTTTATATATAAATGACCAATGAGAACATAACTTTAAAAAATTATAAGAACATGAATATTAATTCGTTGAATATTTTTATAAGAATTTAAATTTTAGATATTTAATTTTACAAAAATGAAATTTATAACTCTAATAAAAATATAGGATATATAATAATAAACAACGACAATAAGAATAATAATAATAATAATAATTCTAAACAATTAATAATAATTAACAAGACGATAATTTTTAAGTATTTAAAAAAGACGGCTTGAGGAGATTCTAAAAGATCTACACAAGAACAATAACTTTCCCTTTTTAAAGTGAAAAAAAGGGTTATTAGTTGCTTAAGACGAAAAATGAATTTGAGGACACAATTGTCTTTGAGTAAGATTTTTATAAGCCGAGAGGTTGAAACGCTATTTAGAGCAGTTTTTCAAAAAATAGCCGGTTGGGTTGAATCAGCCAACCCAATAAGCTCCTAACCAAATAAATATACTAGCTATTTAACATAGTCAAACAAATAATACTCTTTAATCAACTGAAATATAGCTTAAATGTTATCTACTAAACTCGCCCTTTGTCTGTGAATTACTAAACTTTTTCAAACACCATATATTAATGGTATTTTTTACTGGATTGTTTTAATTGTTTATCAAACATGTAAATGCACGATCACTATGAGAATAAAGGGATAGTAGTTCTCCAGATTTTGAGTTCTCTTCATCCACAATGAGTGGCAACAGAATGGATTCTCACCCACTACATGAGTGGTAAGATAGTGGATTCTCACCCACTACATAAGAAACCCATAAAAAGATGCTTGTAGAATGAAGTTAGTCCTTGAGGTAATCAGCAAATGAAGATTATGGGATCCATGAAGAGATAAACAAAAGACAACAAGCCTAGAACCGTGTCTCTATAAAAACCAGCTATTAACAAATCTTTCGAGTTGAATGCTTCAGCAGAAGATTTTGTCAATGGAGCTTGCAACATTCTAATCTGCACAGAAGCTTACCAGTTGGTTATGTTCGCTTATGGTATAACCTTCTATATACTTTTGAACCTTCTGATTCTGCATGGATTTCTCTTTCAGTCCTTACTCCCATTGGATTATTCAAAAGCCAGCCATCACTGTCGCAAAGTATATTTTGGTCAATTTCATCGAAATTGTCAAGTTCATCTGACTTGGCATCAAATTGATTTCTCATGTCAAGAGCCACCTCTAGCACATCAGACTGCATGAATACCTATCCCGTGGGAAAAGTTGGAGTCAAGTGAACGTGTAGAAAAGCAAAGAAAGATAATTGTTGTCTTCTCATGTAGACCAATGAAGTTTTTCAGTGTGCAGAAGAATGCTATGTGATTGGAGCTTGCATTCATGAAGACATGTACATTTTATCATACATTTACATGTCTGTATCGCACCAACAGAACTTAAGTCAACCATGACCTCAACCATTAAACTTCATATTTCCATATTGTCCCCAATTAACCTGTATTGCCCTTCACAAGTGATGATTTAAGTTCCATCACTGGGACAAGCATATGGACATCAATTATATTATAGCAGCCCAAACTAATCACCATAATTTGTTCAAGAACATGACTGCATGTTGCACTCTCTGCAGCTATCTCAACCGAATTGAAGAAAGTGTTCTGACACACTGGACATGGGGTCCAGTATCAGATATCGTGGATTCATTTCCATTCTACAGCTATAGATTAATCTGGTTACCCTAATCTGAACTTCTTTTTTGCACCCTAAGATCATTTCCAACCAACTTGGGATAAAACAACATTAGAGTTAACTTCATAGGAAAGTACGACAGAGGAGAATGAAGATTTTACAATGATAAAAGAATTAGAAAAACAAACATTAAAAAATGTTAAGTGTTTGTCATCCAAGAAAAGCCTAGAGCACTTACCTTTCCTCCAGGGGCCAACTGACTGACGATAGAATCAACCAACGGCGTCTGCAGAACCCTTCTCTTATGATGCCTTTTTTTGAAATGAGGGTCTGGGCACTGCATATATAGTTGTATACGTGACTCAAGTACTATTTTAGGACTTCTTTGGACCTTTACTCTTGCATCCCAGTACATTCATACTGACATATAATATAATCAGGGCCACGAGTGATCTCACCAATATTGAAACTGTCATCAAGGGTCCTGGATATGAGAGAACAAGCGGTCTGAAAGAAACGGTGGCATTTGCAAACAGGAAATGTCTGCAATAAGTTCAAATTGCCTTGTTAAATAAGCCAATAAAATTACCATGATATGTCTCATTCCTGACCCAAAATAAGATTTGTTTGGAAACCATACATGTTACCAAGAGTTAGCTCTTTTACCCAGAATTCAGCACGCTTGACTAGCTGCATTAACATTAGAAGCATCGCCACACAAATGATAAAATAAAGAAGTTTAGGTAATAGGCATGAAAAAATAGGACCAAGAAAAAAAATATTAATTCCAAAAAGGATCGCTAAATAGTACCCAAAATTTTCATTCGCATACTTTTTTTCGTATTTCAAGCCCCAAATAATTTCCTAAATCAGGTTTCCTTTTGGCAAGCCAAATCAGAAATCTGCCGCTACCTGAAAATTTCAGTCATTCGTTAGGCCAAACGTACTTTTAAAATAAGTTCAATATTTTTATTGTTTATTGACCTTCAGAACAAACACTTGTCATAGCCATTGGAATGGACTAAAATCACTCAACTCATATTCCAGAAAAGTTAATATTTTCATGGTGTAAATGTCACCATTGAACTATAAATCTACTTCATATGAAACCCTTCATTTTCAGTGAAACAGAGAAGTTGAAAGGTTTCCATATAGTCTCACGTAACGACAGATCACAGCCATATTATTAAAAGCTTGTGGTAAGAAGGGATTTCATTCTGGTGCCCGAAAATTCACTCTAATTCCAATCACCTGCCTTTCTGACATATCAAGCTAATTCAAAAAGGCAATCATCTGTGGAGGGGACTGTTCATATCATCTCATGAAAAATTGGCTATTGTAGTCACCCAAAATGAAATAGCGAAATAATAAAGTAGAAAGCAAAGTAGCAAAAGTTTACCACTCCCAATATCCACCATTAGTGGCAAAGTAGGGTCCTTGAAGATATTGTTCCAATCAGGTATTTCTGCTGGCACCTAGTATAATTTTGCCAATAAGGTAAATGTCCAAGATACAGATTTAGTAAAAATTAGAATTAGAGAATAGTCAACATATGTTAGCAGTAACTTATACTCAAAATGGTCTCGAATGACTTACAGAGAAAGAGGAACTCAAAGGGTTAACATGTTGCCTGATTCTAACATGACCCACTTCCTGCAATTGAGACATACCAACATTTAGTTACCAGCATTGAAAAGGCAACGATGAAGAAAAGACAGTATTACCTTAAAAACTATATTAACACAGTGTTTCTAACGACTCCACCCATCAATTTTATTATGCACAAAAGCAATTGCCAAATATCTTCAAAAGAAACAAAAACAAATAATATTAAAGGAGAAACTTAATGTTATGTAGAAAATTCCATTACCGCATAAATTCTATCCGTGAGTTTAAGATCAGCGTACTCCATGGCCACCAGGTCTGCACTACGGAGTTTTACACCGCCATCATCACAAGCAATAACTTTACTACTATTTTCATTACGAAAACTATGATGGTAACGACAAAGATGCTTTACGGGTTTAATAGAGTAATTAGAAGTTGCAGATTTTGCTAGAAAAGATACAGGGAACTGGCAAAATGGCAGTGGAAGCAGAGAGAAGAAGCCATTGATTTTGCAGATACAGTGCAGTCCCACCATGAAAAAATTATAGCTTTGGAAATAGTAGCTACAATTGATGACTTGTTGAGTTCAAACAAACAGATTTGGACTAGCTCAGCATAAGAAGATACGATAAAAAGATGACTGAATTTGAATCAACCACATTCACAGCAGCCACATATCAATAACCATCAAACGTTGATTCAAGTATTTGGTTATTCGTTGGGTAATTTCTTCAAACAGGTGGTGACCCAGTTGCTAGTGATTTTTCAGAACGATAAAGAAATTACAAAAGCTCCGAATGATTTGACACTAGGAAAATAAGGACTTGCAGAAAAATGGAAGGTTAGCAGATTTTCGAAAATTTAGACACATAAAGAAAGCAGAAGGATAGGGTATTCTGAGGTTTACACACGTTTTTGGGATGACCATGCTAACCTTTTCAGTAACTGATAACATATCTTATCTTACAATGTTTTAACATAAACGAACAACTACATATCTTAGATAGTTAAATCAGTTTTTTTTGTTAGTTAAATCAGTAAATTATTATCGAAAATAACGTTTTCAATTAAATTATTAAAATTTTAAAATATTGATCACTCACTTAAAAAATTTAAAAACTTTGAGGCTGCTTTAGAAATCAGAAACTTAATTTTTATGTTGCTGTGATTGAGTCGGTGGTCAGACCTATTTGATTGTATTGTGATACTAGTTCTATTATGGTGTTCAATAACAACAATAAAAATATCACATAATTTAAGCATTTAGAAGTCAAGTATATGACCATAAAGATGTTGATATAGAAGGGACGTTGAGGTGGAGTATTTGAGGACTCAGAAAATTTTAGTTGATTCTTTAACTGAAGTCAATTCTTTAACCAAATGACTTCGCCCACTTGTATTTGGAAAACATGTATATAATATGAGTATATTAAAGTCCTTAAACACTGATAATTAGGTACCGTTAAATTTGCTCCTCTTATGTTATACATTTTGAGAACAGTAAAAGATGACCTCCTCTATTCAAAAAAAGTGAAGTAAATTGATTTAAGAATTAACATTTAAATTTAATTTAATTGTCTATCTCCTCCCTTTTATCTCAAAAAGTCACAAATTCTTTAAGAATTATAAAAAATCAAAACCAAGGGCTGAATGGAATTAGGTTAGGTGTCACCCATAGCGATCCATGTTTTTATGCATTTTGCAAATTAAACTTAAGTTTAAATATTTATGTTTCATTAAGGTGTAAAAAAAGATATATCACTATAAACTATTTGAAGAAAACAATAAGATTGTTATTTTCAAACCTAACGTTTCTAACATTGCTATATACTAAAAGAAAATACGTCACTTGGACAATAATAAAAGACAAAAAATAAGTTTAGTAAATCTTAATTACTAAATCTCCTTAAAATTATATATTATTTTAGAGAATATATTAATTAATTATCAAGAATATCTTCATTAACATTCTCCAAAATATAATTTTGAATTTTTATTTCTATTATAAGTAAAGATTCATCAAGATTTTTTGAAGTTATAAATTTTTTTTTTAATTTATACATTAACAAATCTATTAAAAATAAAAAATAATATAATAACCATAGTTACTTAACAAAACTTAATTATTTTCTCTGTAATCCGACAAAAGTTGTCGATGAGACATTGAAGACTTTAGGATTGGCGAACAACGTCCCTGCCTACTCCCTTGAAAACAGGAGAAAAAAGAGAGACAAGAGAAACAAAAACAGAGATCACATGAAAGGTAAGATATCAGAAAGTCATGGAAACGTTCTAATTCATCCTACCAGATATTTTACACCATTGTTCAGTTAAATCCTTACCATAGTTTGGCTCTCAAACAGAAGCTGAATAATATCGACAGAACAGTACGTAAAGAAGTGATTCAACAGAACAGTAATTATAAATCTGCTCGCATTATGCAGAATGCCTCACATTATGCAGTCTTCACAAAATGTTGGGAAATTAACTTGGGCATCTCCAGCATCCCAACTTTCTCCCTTCCGTTAAATACGACCTTGAGTTTCTCATCGCATATTATCTCCTTTTTGTCCGCAGGGTTCTGCCATGATTGACTAGTTATATTTTTCTTTCTACGGGAAAAACAGTCATTATGTGCAGCCATATGCAATTATTAAGAATGATAATAATTCACAACTTCTCAACACATCAAAAGTAATTGCTCAAATGTTAAGTAAGTCGGTTTTCCCATCTCAGAATTCAAACTCTCTAAGACCTATCACCATTCAAGCAAAATGTCAAGCTGAGAGACTTTACATGATACAAACAGCCAGTATCTTTAGCTGCCTACCTAATAGGCAAAATGGAAAATATCCCATTTCCATCTGATTATTCTCAACACGATGCGACTAAAATCGATCACTCCATATATATCATAATAACGTTAGCTAACTACACTTGAAGCCTCACTCTGCAACGAATCAAATACATCAACAGGTTAATATCTTGCCACTATGTATATTCGAAGGATCAGGATACAATCCAGAACATATTAGCATGTCAAGGAAAATGAAATACAAATAATTTTTCACCTTACACATCCATGAGTGGACAACTAAACATTCCAAAGCCCAAAATTAAAATAGCAACATTTCATATTTAACTTTTTTAGTCACGACAACCCTACAAAACTTGAAGAGATATAAAGGGCGTGGGTGTCCTTTTCTGACACAAACCACTTAACTGCGAACATAGTATCGAGTCCTATCAACTTATTAGTTCTATTCCAAATATGACCACAACAATTTTGAGGAGTCTCAAATTCTGCATTGTCACATAACTAGAAATGGAACTCAAAAGATATCATAAAGCGTTAAATAATAGTATCTCAAACTCGCAACCCCTTATAACTGCTAAAACAACCTCAACGTCCTGGATTATGTTCTCCTTTCATGACCTCCGTCAAGTACCCGCCTTTCATCCCTATCTTCACAATCCCATTTCATTGTGAAAATTACAGATTATCTTCAGATTCTAATTTCTAATACTGTTACTTTGAGAACCTGACCACCTTCAGTCCAATCAAACAAATATTTAGACACAAAAATGTGAATTCAAAAGTTAACATAGAAAAAAGAAAAATTGAAACTAAAATTCGAGAAGAACAGCCTAACCAAAAGGGTTAGGCCACAAACAGAAGAAAAATGGAACTTCTAGCACCGACCATATGACAGTTTGTTGAGGTAAAGAAAGCAGAAGTCATCAAAGAAAAAGAAAAGAATTTCACCAAATCAGAGGCCAAACACTTGTATGAATATAGGGTTTATAGCCAGGGAGAGAGAGAGAGAACATAGTATATATTTAAAGCCTAACCAACAAAAAAGAAAAAAAGAAAAGACTGTGCGGTTAACCTGGAGTTTGTTTTGCTTGATATGGTCCCAGATCCTCTTCACAACATCGGTACGAGAAGCCTCTGAGACGCCGAGAAAATTACGGAGGACCGGAGATACAGGTTTCGCCATTAGTATACCGGCGGGCTTTTTCGGTACCACCCCCTCCGTTTTTGTCTTTGCTTTCGTCTTTGGTTTAGCTTTCGTCGCCGCGGTTGGAGCATTTGTGGCGGCGGTAGCGGCGGGGGACTTGGACGGAGCAAGCAGAGCCCGACAACCTTTGAAAACCCTAGATGAAGCCAATGACATTTTGCTGGAACTTGCTGTTTCTTGGGTTTAGGGTTCCGGCTGTAAGGCTTGAGTGAGTACCGAGAGTGACCGCTCCTAATTCTAAGCGTTTGTATTTCACTTCATAGTCCTCCAATTAATTAATGAAAAATTCACAAATCATACAGTAGGTTAATTATTTTATTGATTAAATTATAAAAGGAGAATATATAAGAAAAAAAATAACAAAAGTCTTATTTATAACGAGAAGAAGCTAGGTTATGTTAAGTTTATTTAACATCGTATTAAAACGACGGATTTCAGAAAATATACTTAGAAGCACAAAATAAAAAATTCTTTCATTGATGAGACGTAATAAGACAGAATGAGAGATCGTAAAAACTTGAAAGGTGATAAGGAAATAAAGAGGATGGTAAGACAAAGGGTGAGGATAAAAGAGTAAAAAATAAACATGATAAAAACTTAAATTGAAATGAAAACTCGATATTCACCTTCTTGGTAGGTTTAGTAGATTCTCAAATTTAATTGGATAAATCAATTCCTCTAGAATTGAAAACCCCAAAGCAAACACTGTTTTTTACAATTATTCCATTCTTTCGTTCCCAAACCTTTAAACCAAATGTCCTCTCAAAGTTAAATTAGTAATATAATGAAAAGGTTTATTAAATTGTAATAAAATTTACTAAAAATTAAATAAAATTAAAATTTTAAAATAAGATTGAAAGAAATTGTTAAAGAATTTAAATTTTAATTAAAAATTATTAAATTAAATTAAATTAAATTTATTTTAATTTATAAGAATATATTAATTTATAAAAATTGACTAATTAATCAATAAATTGATCAATTTTCAATAATAAAAGTTATTAAAATAAAGCAAACTAAAAAGTTAGATAGTTAAAAGTTTTTATGGTTGAACCGACTCAACCAGTTGAATTTATTAATCATTGCAGAATTTTACATTGCAAAATTTTATATCAAGAATTATATAATTAATTCAGTAGAATGAAAAAAATAGATACAAGTTAAATTATTTTTAAAACATAAATCTATTTTCATTATTTTGAAGAGAAATAAGAATTGGGCTGAACCAAAAGGCCTTCTGCCTTCGGCTTTGCTGCTCTTATCCGTTGCTTTATCACAGCCACACCCCCACTTCTTCTTCCGCTTCCTCTTCTTCCATGTCTCTGTAGTGATAGTTCTAGCTGTCTTATGTGGACATTTGACATTTCACTGAAGCAAACACATGTAGTAGTAGGAATTTTGTAGTCGTAGAAGAACGAACGGGTGGAGGATGTCTTGTCTTTTGCCGCAGTTTAAGTGCCAACCTGACGCATTCTCTATCCATGTCAGAGCTAACCTTCATCATAGTACCGGTGAGTTACCCTCTCTTCCCCTTAATTGATTCAGTTCCCCCCGTTTCAATCTGAACTGTGCTGGCTTAGTCTTAATATCCACCGTCTTGTTTGGCTTTGCAATGGAAAATGTCTCTGTCTTGACGAGAAATCTGTGGTATATTTTGGTTTGACTATTGCCCTTCCTATGGTGTGGGTTAGAGCTTGGAATTTTTTCTTATTTTTATTTACGTAAAACCAGTGGTGATTCTGTTTATTTGTATGTGTGTTTTCTTTTTCTGCTTTTCTTAAGAATTTAGATGTCTGTCGGTGATTTTGATATGCTTTTCAATGATAATTTAGAAGAGTATCTTTTAGTTTCAGAAAGTGGCAGTTCGACAATGTGTTTTGCGAGCAGCATCCATCTGATAAAAAAGTCGTCGCCTTTTTCCTAAATCACCTATCTCAAACATTTTTTGCTTGCTTGCTTGGCAGGCAATCATTCTCTACTGCCCATTGTTTGCATTCTCTATCTTCGTGAGGCAATTCCCGTCACAATGATCTTCCTTATCATCGCGAGACTAGCCTTTTTCTTTGGGCCAAAATTTAGCAAAATCCACCGATTCGAGCTTTTCCCTTCAGAGAAAAATAACTTTCATTGACGAAGGAAATGCGACATGACTTTGTTAATAGCTTGATTATTGTTACAGATTGCTGCAACTGCTGAGGGTTTCTGTTCTCATGTTTGGCGGAGTAGTATAAATATATCATATCCGTATTCTTCTAATCATGTAACCCTGGTTGATTCTGCAGCTAAATTTAGGGAGCTAACTATTATCAGACCAGAATGTGTTTTGTCAACTGCAACACCAGCAATATCAACATCAACATCAACAACGGTGCTAGATCTAGAGAAGCTAAGATTACCTTCTTCAGAAGCTCATTCAAATTCATTTGCTACGGACAAACCGTGGAAATATGTAGGAGCAGTTGTTCCACCCAAGGAGGTAACACTTGTTCTATTAGTGTATTACTGTCCCTGAAGGCTAATCTTGATAGAAAATTCAAAATTGTTATTGCTCCTTAAATACACAAATTTCCATAAGCAACATAACCTAATAATATTGACTGATGAGGTAACTATTTCTGAAATATAAGCTTGTAATCAATGAAATGTGCTATGTTCTTCACTATTATTTGGAGTTCGCATATCCATTGAGGCAAACGTTTGCTAATGATCATGGGTTATTTTCTGCACTCAAAACACATCATTTTTCAAACCTGCATTTATTTTTTGTACACCCGAATTAGTAAAAAGATCTGATTGTTGTCATATTTTGAATTGTTGGCGTACCAGTGTAATTATTGTTTTATTGTTTTCACTGCTACATGATCTCTTAGGTTAAAAGGTCAGTTATCTGTATAGTAAGGAAATATAAATGCTGTCTGTTTGTAGGTTACATGCGGAGCATCTTTAGTGACTGAAGCACTCATTGGAAATGATGAGGCTGTCATTGCCGCGGCCGCCGCCGAAGCAGTGACCCTTGCTAAAGCTGCTGTCAAGGTTGCAAAGGATGCAGCAATGGTAGTTAACAGATACAATTCTACACAAACAGAAAACCGATCCACAGCTGATGATGTCACATCCAGGTGGTCTCTACTTACAGAAAAAGAACGTGCTATTATAATAGGTGACAATAATGTAGCTGAAACTGGACCAAGAAAAGAATGTTCTGTGCCATACCCCATCGAAGAATCTGAATATTTGGAGCCAACAGCTGAAGAGTTAACACTTCTGGAGCAACAACTATTGGAAGGTATAGCTGTGAGATCTAGTCGCCAAAAAGAAAGAAAAGTTAGACGAGCAAGAGCATCTGAAAAGGTTGATGCAGGTGCCATGTCTGTGAAATCTAGTTCTACAAGCAAGAAAAGGCGTAGTTCTTTACAAGATGTGGACTATGCTGATCCATTACGTTACTTAAGGGCAACGACCTCCAATTCCAAGCTTCTCACAGCTGCTGAAGAATTGGAGTTGTCAGAGGCCATTCAGGTGCCTATTTTGTCTTTTCCACCGTTCCAAATATACCTGATACCCAATACACAACCAACCCAATATCAATAGTCAAACCCAAGACCAGATTGTTAGACGCATAAGCTTCCATCCCTTGGCCAAAGGGCGATTGGTCATACAGGTTTCATAAAAATTACTATAACACTTTATGTTCTAGCTGGAGATTTTCTCTTTGGGGACGGGGGTAATAATTTGGTTTTATTATTTAAAAACTTTTAGTCAAAGTGATTAATTTGAATTTTGCATCACAGATAATAGATGATAAAGCCAGCTAGAATCAGCACTATTCCATAAGGTCTGATAGTATGTAGCAAGAATCATATTTAGGAACCTTCCTTTTTGTTCTATAACATGAATCCTAATCTAGGGTACTGGAATGCTGTCTTCTGCTTTTATCATACCTAACCAAATTGCAGTTTAACCAGGGTAAATAATTATATATTTAATTCCTTTATGCAGTCTGTAGTTCGGATGGAAATCATGCTTATTTTATTATTCTTCTATGAATTAATCATAGCAATCCACATAAGATAATTTTCACCTATTCTATGGCAGTTCTCATTTTCATGTTTTATGCTCTCTTTCTATATGGCTGATCTTTCAAGTTTTGCTAATGTCACTTAGGATCTACTAAAACTTGAAAGGGTCCATGAGGAGCTTGTAGAGCGATTTGGCAGTCAGCCCACCTTTGCACAGTGGGCATCTGCTGCAGGAGTCGATCAAAAAACTTTGAGAAGGCGTCTCAACTATGGTACCTTTTGCAAAGACAAAATGATAAAATGCAACATACGTCTTGTCATTTCAATCGCCAAAAATTATCAGGGAGCTGGGCTGAATCTCCAGGATCTTGTTCAGGTATTTACCAACTTTTATGCAATCAGTGGATGATGTCCTATCTCTTCCTTATGATTAGATATATACAACGCAAGCATGCATGCATATGTTAACAACAAAAATGAAAGAGCATATGCTCTTTCCAGATATTATAATTCCCATGTCTTTAGTGTCTGAAACATATTTTCCATGTGTAGGAAGGATGCCGAGGCCTTGTAAGAGGTGCAGAAAAGTTTGATGCTTCAAAAGGTTTTAAATTTTCAACATATGCTCATTGGTGGATTAAGCAGGCAGTCCGTAAGTCGCTCTCTGATCAATCTAGGACTATACGCTTACCAGTAAGTTTTATTTCAGTTACCAAGCTTTTCTTTCAGTGACTGACCTACAGTGGGTTGTGTAAATGCAGTTTTAAGATGGACCAATGGGTTTCTCTGTTTCTTTTGCAAATACCATGGATTCATATTCATATTCAATGTGTATCATCATATAAGCTTCTCATTTGCGATTTCTTGGGTTTACAGTTTCACATGGTGGAGGCAACTTATAGAGTCAAAGAAGCCAGAAAGCAATTGTACACTGAAAATGGAAGACATCCTGATGATGAGGAAGTTGCAGAGGCAACTGGGCTCTCTATGAAGAGGCTTAATGCTGTCTTATTGTCTCCAAAAGCCCCAAGATCTCTTGATCAGAAGATTGGGCTTAACATGGATCTTAAACCTTCGGTAAGTCATTGTTATCATTGTTTTCCTGGTCTAGCCAATGTACTCCAGTTTTTTCTTGTCCGCTTGCATTGTTGAGTTCATTGAATCCTGCTAAATACTGGTCTTGTCTTTTCCTCAGGAAGTAATTGCAGATCCTGATGAAGAGACAGCAGAAGATCTGTTAATGAAGCAATTTATGAAACAGGACTTAGAGAAGGTTCTTGACACTCTTAGTCCTAAGGAGAATCAGGTTATCAGAATGAGATTTGGACTGGATGATGGAAGGATGAAAACATTGCAAGAGATAGGCGAGTCGATGGGTGTAAGCAGAGAAAGGATCCGACAGATTGAGTCCAGTGGTTTCCGGAAGCTAAAGAACAGGAATAAGACGAAACAACTGGAGCAGTATTTGGTTCCCTAGTAAGCATCATTCAAAGATGCCAGTGCTGATAATTTTGCCTAGCCTCCCTGAGCCTCGTCAGGCTTCTCGTCATTTCATCTTTACTTATTCTTCAATTTTCTTTCCCCGCCAATTCAAATACCCATTTCTGGATTTACTTCTGCAAATTTAGAGATCAGTTGTGCATAGGAACAAATTTTGTGTTAAACATATATTCTTTTTACCCTTAAAACATCACAGGCAAACTGAATAGAAATGTCTTCTTCATATGTCTCCCAAATATGCTTTGCTTAATTTTAGAGATTGATTTCTACTTTGCTTAATTTTAGAGATTGATTTCTACTTTTGGTAGATTTAATGTAAAGCCTTCAAACAAACATAAGTAATCTCCTCAACATATCCATGATTGACAATGTCTATCAAAATGGCTTAATTTATGAAACTGGATTATGAGACTTTTCCGTATTTATCTTACCATCTTGACTTTAAAAATGTACAAGTTGACAAAATTTAAGTTTGTTTTTTTTTTTTGGCTCAATTTTTTTGTTTGTGCTATTTTTATGAGATCATTAGATTGTTTAGACACATAAATATTAAAAGCTCTTCAATTTACATAAAAGAAAACAAGAAAGAAGGTAACCTACTGTTGAATTCTCTGATTAGTCAATTCTAATAACAACAATAATAACAATACTCAACGAACGTCTCACATAAATGTGAAATTTGGAGAGATCCACTAGTATGCAATCTTACTCTTACCAAATAGAGAAATTGTTTATAATGATTAGTCAATTCTACTATTGCAGAAAAGGAGATCCAATACACAAACAACAAGTGGAAACAAACAACAACCTTTCCCAAATTGTATAGTTAGATGGGAAATTGATACCAACCAAAATCACAGCAATATAATGCAAATATAATCAGCCCAAATATTATAAAGAACACAAGGATTTACGTGAAAAATCTAATGTGAGGAAAAACTATGGGATCATTAATAAACGGTACCAAAACTTCCATTAATCAACAATAATCAAATAGGTATGACAAATTGTTCTGCCCTAGCTCAACTAGAGGTAAACACAATCATCAAGAAAGCTCCTTGGCACAACAAAATGCATCACCTAAAAGTGGCAAAATACAAATTCGTAGACAAGGAGAGCTGGGCAGAAAATAACAATTTAGAGAACTCCAAATTAGATTCTACCAATTGGATGTAGAGAGGTAAGGACCAGGAACAACATATTAAAATTTTATTCCGATCGAAGGTAGTTTGGTTGTCGATTGGGGTCAGAGAAAATTTTGATATGCACTTTCTCTCTCTTCTAGGCACTTTCTTACCCATTTATACACTATAAAGTACTCTTGTGGCTCTCACCCCTACTCACTCATATGATTTCTAGCAATATATCCTCCTTATATACCCATTTTCCTCCCTATTTTGCCTTTAATGTGCAACTTAAAGCGGGAGTAAAGTTGACACTTCAAATCAACACCAAATATCATCATATGAAGTAACACTCATATGGTATAATACATGAAATTAGTCCAAATTAATAGACTCTTCTTCCAAGTAGGAGGGATTAACAAAGCTTAGCTCCCCCTCACTCGTACTTGGGAGGCTCGACCAAGTTCAGTTTCTTCTGGCAAGCAATAAGTTTTTCTTTTGGCAAGGTCTTCGTCAATATGTCTAATCGATTGAGATCGGTGTGAATCTTCTTAAACTTAAACAAATTGTCTTATACTGCTTCTCAAATCTAATGATATCTCCTCTAAATGTGTTTGGTTCGAGAATGGTAGGCAGCATTCTTGGCAAGGTGGATGGCACTTTGATTGTCACAATGGAGTATGAACTTCTCTTGGTTCAAACCCAACTCCTTAAGAAAATCTCTTATCCACACTAGCTCTTTGCTCGCTTTAATGACTGTTATATACTTTGAATATATAGCTGAAAAAGCAGTATACTTCTGCAACCTTGATTGTCATGATATTGCTCGCTCTGCAAATGTCATCAAGTATTCAGAAGTATTCTTGTTTGAATCAATATCCCTTGACATATCAGCATTTGTGTAGCCATCTAACACAGGCAATCCAGGACCAAAGCATAAACACACTGTGGAAGTACCTCTAAGATACTTGAAAATCCATTTAACTGCTGCCAAATGCTCCTTTCTAGGATTACTCATGAACCTGCTAACAACCCTAATGGTGTGAGCTATATCCGGCCTCGTGCACACCATGACATATATCAAACTTCCTATGGCTGATGTATAAGGCTCTTCATCTCTTTCTTTTCTTCGTCACTTGTAGGACACTGATAGGAATTTAATTTCATGTGGCCTGTAAGTGGAGAATTCACCGATTTAACCTTGTCAATATTGAACTTTTGTAGCACCTTCTCGATGTACCTTTCTTGTGATAGCCATCAATATTTGTTCTTCCTATCACGGGAAATTTGCATGCATAAAATTTGCCTTACAGGGTCAAGGTCCTTCATTGTAAAGGACTTACTTAATGCCTTCTTCAAACTAGCAATCTTCTTGGTATCAGGATCAAAAATCAACAGATCATCAACATATAACAAAAGAATGAGAAAATGACCTCCAACATAATTCTTCACAAACATACAATGATTGGTATGTGTTTTGTGGAAACCATGGTCTAACATAAAGGACTCAAAACTTATACCACTGTTGAGGTATCTTCTTCAAGTCATACAAGCTCTTCTTTAAGTTGCACACAAGTTTTTCACTTCCTTTAACCTTAAAGCCTTCATATTGTTCCATATAAATTTCCTCCTCAAGATCAGCATGGAGGAATGCAGTTTTCACATAAAGTTGTTCAATTTCCAAATCCATGCTAGCAGCCAAACTAAAAACACCCTGGATTGAAGACATCTTCACAATTGGAGAGAAAATCTCATTAAAGTCAACAACTTCTTATGGTTGAAGCCTTTTACAACTATTCTTGCCTTATACATGGGTGGTGTACCATCTTCTCCAGTCTTCAATTTGAACACCCACTTGTTCTTAAGTACTCTCTTACCTTTAGACAATTCGACCAAGTCATTGTTAGAAATACAGATAGAATTATTTCCTAACATAGATAGAATTATATCCCTGTAAATTAGGGATTCTTTCCGATATTATTATCCCCTAATTTACAGGGATACGATATGTTTACAGCGTCTATTTATGTACTGATTTACAATTGTAACAATTACATACAAATCAATGAAATGATCAATTCTCTGAATTAAGATGGTATCAGAGACATATTACGATCCTGAGATTTGTGTTTCTGTGTCATTATCTACCTAGTTTACCGTTCCTTGAAGAGTCTAACCAATGGCCGATGAAGAATCATCGTCATCACCAGCACTGTCTGAGGCAGCCACGATCCTGTCTCAACAGATTGCTAAATTACTGCAAACACACAATACACCACAGTCACAGCCACATACCAACCATGATAGCCATCCGGTTACAATAGACATAAAATTAAACAGCCACAACTATGTGTTATGGGCACGAATGGTGGAGATTGCAATTGGAGGACGCGGGCGCCTCAGTCATATTACTGGACAGCCTGCACCTCCTGTACAAACAGATGCTACGTATCAGGCTTGGAGACAAAGGGACCTGCAAGTTTTTTCGTGGATCACAGGGGCAATTGATGGAGCATTGGTACATCAGTTTATTCACTACCCAACTGCTAGAGATTTATGGCAGGGACTAGCAATCACATACCAATCAGGGGAGGATAGCCTACA
>JAOQMR010000002.1:10586116-10598876 GCA_027563865.1 Erythroxylum pelleterianum | reverse complement strand
CCCATATTGGTTAAATACAAGATTGATATGGGATTTATAAGGACTTTGGGCTCTCTACCCTCATAAGCTAGCTTTTGGGGTGTGGTTCTCCTAAAGTCCTTATCAGCCAACCTTGAGCTGCTAATGTTGTTCATACTGATCAGTTTGAGTCCTCAACTTGAAAGCTTATCATTGACTCTTACTGGTACTGATTATGAAGAATATCTCAAATATCAGGCAACTAACCAGTCTTCCTCCTCCATTGCTTCGATATCTCGTTCGAGTAATTCTATGGCATACCTCACTCAGTCTTTACTTTGGGCACTTGATTCTGGTGCTCTAATCATATTTTTGTAACCTACATTTACTCTCTCACTTTACTAGTATTACATCTTTTTCTCTTATTACTTTAGCTAATAGGACTCAAACAGTTGTTAAAGTTGTGGGTTCTACTCAACCACTTCCACCCTTACATTTAGATTCTATTCTTTATATTCCTAATTACCCCTTTAATCTTGTATTCGACGATAAACTTACACGATCTTTAAATTGTTATATCACTTTTAATGAAAAGTTTGTTATTATACAGGATCGCAGCACAGGACGGATGAGCTTCAGAATATGGTGCCTATTTTACTTACTTTATCTTCCTTAGATTGTGAGTCTTGCCAGCTTGAAAAGCATTCTCGAAGTTCCTTTCCAAAGCGTGTCAATAAGCAAGCTGCATCCCCTTTTGAGTTAGTTCATTCAGACATTTAGGGTCCTTATCATGTGTGTTCTATTTTGGGATTTCAATATTTTTACATTTATTTAATATTATTCTCGTTGCACTTGATTATTTTTAATGAAAGCTCGTTCAGAATTATTTTCCATTTTTAAATCTTTCTGTGCAGAAATTAAGACACAATTTAACACTGATATTCATGTGTTGAGAAGTGATAATACTCATGAATATTTGTCAATTCCCTTAACCCAATTTATGTCTTTCCAAGGAATTATTCATTAGACCTTATATACTTAAACTCTGCAATAAAATGAGATTGTCGAATATAAGAATAGACATCTAATAGAAACTGCTCGTACCTTACTTTTACACAATCAGGTTCCACCACAATACTAGGTAGAAGCTATCTTAATTGCATGCTTCTTGATTAATCGTATGCCTTCGTCCAGTTTACAAAATCAGATACCTCATTCCATCCTATTTCCTGATCAACCATTATTCTCTCTTCCACCACAAGTCTTTGGCTGCACATGTTTCATTCGTATCTTTTCCCCTAGTCAAGATAAACTGCCAGCTAAATCTATCAAATGTATTTTTCAAGATTACTCATGTCTTTAAAAGGGTTATAAGTGTTATTCTCCATCAACATATCAGCATTTTGTTTATGCTGATGTTACATTCTTTGAATCTTGTCCAATTTACTCATCATCTCAAACAAGTATCACATTTATCAGTGAGGTCCTTCCAGTTCCTTCCATTGTACATGTTCCTTATGTTGCTCCTCTCCTAATCCTCCTCAACATCCTATCCAGTGTTCATCTCTTATTGAAGACTCTTCTCCTGAGAATGGTACTCTTCCACATCATACTAATGATCATGATCCTGATGATGAGATTCCTGTGGAGGCTCCTGTTGATACAGTTCCTTTTTTGGATTCCTCACCTATTGCGGTTCTACCTCTTAAAGATCAATTTCCTATTGTCATTCGCAAAAGGTCCATGTTCCACTTGCAACCCTCATCCTATTTATAATTTTCTTGGTTATCATTGTTTATCATCATCATATTATACTTTCGTATCCACTTTCTCTTCTGTCTCTATTCTTTCTAATGTTCATAAGGCACTTAATGATCCCGGGTGGTGTCAAGCAATGGTTGAAGAACTGATTGCTTATATAATAATGATACTTGAGAGTTAGTTCTGTTGCCTCTAGGTCATTCCACTGTTGGTTTTCATTGGATATACATGGTCAAAGTTGGTCCGGATGGTCAAGTTGCTTAACTAAAGGCACGTTTGGTGACTAAAGGGTATACACAAACTTATGGGTTGATTGTTATGAAACTTTTTCTCATGTGGCCAAGATGTCTTCTATTCGCTTGTTTTTATCCATAGCTATCATTTGTCAATGACCTCTATACCAATTGAACATTAAAAATGCCTTTCTATATGGTGAGATTCAGGAAGATATTTATATTGAGCAACCACCTGAATTTGTTAATCAGGGGGAGTCTAACTTATCATGTAAGTTTTGCTGCTCTTTATATGGTTTGAAACAATCTCCTTTTGCCTCGTTTGGACGGTTTAGTAATGTTGTTCAAGAGTTTGATATGATTCGATATGAGTGTAATCACTATGTCTTCTACAAGTATACGTCATCAAAATAGTGTATCTATTTGATTGTCTATATGGACAATATTATCATTATTGGGAGTAATCAAGGTGGGATTGAACAATTAAAGAAACATTTACTCCGTCATTTTCAGACAAAAGATTTGGGTTTATTCCGATACTTCCTTAGTATAGAAGTTGCTCAGTCCAAATATGGTATTTTACTCTCTCAGACAAAGTATGCATTGGATTTTCTAGAAGAAACAAGGATGCCAAATTGTAGACCAATAGACTCTCTTATGGATCCTAAGTCAAAGCTTTTACCTAGTTAGGGGAGTCACTTGATGATCTTAGACGATATCAGAGATTGATAAGAAAACTTAATTACCTTACCATCACATGGCCTGAAATTTCTTTCTTTGTTAGTGTTGTTAGTCAATTTTTACAAACTACATGTGATAGTCATTAGGATGCAGTCATTCGAATTTTGAGGTTCATTAAGGGTGCACTAGGAAAAGGATTATTATACGAAAATTTGGGTCATTGATAAATTATTGGATACTCTGATGTTGATTGGGCAAGTTCTCCATCTAATAAGCATTATACTTCAGGATTTGTGTTCTTGCTAGAGGAAATCTTGTATCTTGGAAAAGTAAGAAACAAGATGTTGTTGCCAAATCAAGTGTAGAAGCATAATATCTTGCAATGGCTTTAGTAACTTGTGAGCTTATTTGGTTGAAGCAATTAGTTCAAAAGTTAGAGTTTGCAGAAGTATCACAGATGAATTTATTTTGTGATAATCAAGTTGCTGTCCATATTGCTTCTAACCCAATATTTCATGAAAGAACCAAATACATAGAAATTGATCGTCACTTTACTCAAGAGGAAATTGTGTCTGCTTGCATCACTACTAGTCATGTCAGTTCAACTAATCAATGAGCAGATATCTTGACCAAATCTCTCAAAAGTTCTCGTATTAACTTTATATGTAACAAGCTTGGTGCATATAATGCTCTAGCTTAAAGGAGAGTCTTGAGTTGTATATAAGTTGTTAAGAAGAATGTATGTAGGCTGATTCTTATGTAGGGTGCATTGAATGTTTTACATAGTGATAAAATAGGAAGTTATTGATTGTGTTTATTATTCTAGGTTGTATCAACTATTTACTTGTGTATGTGTTTTTGTCAAAGTAAGAAAACTAAAAGATTCTTCTCTGATTTTTACAGCCTTTGGTTGGTGGAAGGTACCCATCTTTTTCCTTCTTGTCTCCTCATTTAGCAGACGAGATTTGACAATCTCCATTGTCAACTTACCCTCTGGAGCTGAGTTGTTAAGTGATACAATAAGAGTGTCCCAACTTTCCAACAATGAGCAAAGTAGTAAAAGTGCCTGCAACTCATCATTAAGAGACATTTTCATGGCAAATAATTGATTTACCAAGCTTTGAAATTCATTAAAATGTACTGCTATGTCATCACCATCTTTATATACTCTAACTTTACAAGTTTTTTCATCAATGACACTTTACTCAAGGCAATCTTCCTCTTAAACATTGCCCCAAGTTTCATCCACAAATCACAGGCATTCGTGCCATTGGCAACATGTTAGAGGACACTCATATCAACAAATTGTCTATTGTTTCAACAACTTTTCGATTCAAATTTTTTCAATCACTCTGTACGACTCTGATTGGTATCTCTTTCTTTAAAATGGGCTCATACAAATCCTTACAATAAAGGATGTCTTTTATTTTAGTTTTCCATATAGAGTAGTTTTCGAAATTCAAATAAATCATTTCGTAGATGCCACTTTTATCTTCCATCTTAACAAGCGTAAAACCATACAAGCCTTATCCCAAAGTTTTGATACCATTATTTTATCGGGTAAGGGGACCCAATTACACAAACAATAAGCGGAAACAAACTACAACCTTTCCCACATTGTGTAGTTAGATGGGAAATCAATACCAATCAATACCAACTAAAATCACAGCAGCATAATGCAAATATAATCAGCCCAAACAACATAAAGAACACAAAGATTTATGTGGAAAACCCCAATGTGGGGAAAAACCATGGGACCGTTAATAAACGATACAAAAACTTCCACTAATCAACAATAATCAAATGGGTACGACAAATTGTTTTCTTCCCTAGTCAACTAGAGGTAAACACTATCATCAAGGAAGGCCCTGGCACAACAAAATCCAATAATCATCTCCCAAAGGTGGCAGAATACAAATTCGTATACAAGTAGGGTTGGATAGAAAATACTATGTTAGAAAACTCTAATTCATATTTGACTATGGATGTGAAGAGGCAAGACCGAAGAATATCATACTAAAATTTCATCCTAATCAGAAGTCGTTTGGTTATTGATCGGAGTCGAAGAGAATTCTAATATGCACTTTCTCTCTCCCTCTCCCCTTTACGCACTCTAGAGTGCTCTCGTGACTCTCACACCTATTCACTCATTTGATTTCTAGCCATATATCTCCCTTATATACTAATTTTATTTCCCATTTTGCTCTTAATGATCAATTTAAAATGAGGACAAAATTGACACTTCAAACTAACACTAGATATCATTGTATGAAGTAACACTTATATGATATAACGTATGTAATTAGCCCAAATTAATGTACTCTTCCTCTAAATAGAAGGGATTAACACAACATACGCTGAATTAAAAGAATCTGAAAAAATAGTTGCATTGAGAATGTGAAATTGTTTGTTATTATCAAAGCGTCCATTTAATGATTCTTTTTAATTGACTTATATGTTGCAAGCATTCAAACAATATACATATATATGTACTAGTTTTATGATGCACTTAAATAATTATATATAAATGGGGAATTAAAGGTTGAAAATTAATTAGTGAATTAATTTAATCGTGGAAGAAGGATTGCTGCTTGGGTTTAGGTTCAACATTAAGACCCGGCCCATGCAGAGTCCGACAATAAAGACTTGAAAAGTGGAGAAGCTAACGCAACTTGAGTTGTAAATGTGAGTGTGTTCCCTTTGCTCTCCGTCTTATTTGGTGTGAAGTAACAAAGGAGACTGGCAGGCAACGCTTGCTATCGCTCATAATCTCGTCCTCTATTGCTACTACACCATCAAAACAAGTTACCACCTTCCCTACATCCCCACCAGACCTAAAGTTGAGTCTTTCGTTCTTTACAGTACAGAAAACATGAAGGCTAAGAGGAGGGCAGCAGCGAGTTTGAGTCCTGGGTTAAGGGATGCTGTGGAGGTGCCTGTGTTGGATGGTAATGTTGCTGAAGAGAAAAGAAGAGATGAGGTTCATGTTAATGGTGAGAATCCAGAGGAGGAGGAGGAATGGGAAGGAGAAGCGGAGGAAGAGGAGGAAGAAGGAGATGAAGAAGGAGAAGGCGAAGAAGAAGAAGAAAGGCCAAAACTTGATGAGGGGTTCTTCGAAATTGAGGCTATTCGTCGCAAACGGGTTCGAAAGGTTTACTTCTGTTCTCTTTGCTTCACAGTGTGTTGTACAGTCCTGTTTGCTTTGACTCCTCCTTTCGAATAAATTGTGATCCTTCTTTTCTATGAAATCTCTGATTCACTTTTTTTTGCAACATTCACTAGACATATTTCATTTGGAAAGGATGTTTAGGATAAGTTGAACGATGTAAGAAATTGGTTCGGAAGATTCTTGATTTAATTAATCTTAAAGTATGGCTTTTTGTGCTTGTTTAGGGATTTTTGTGCATCTGAAGTGATTAAGATGGTAAATGTTTGGGAAGCTTCTCTGCTAATTCTTATTTCACATTTCTGTCTGTCTTGGTTCGTAATATTTGCTTTCTCTACTATATTTGATGATGATGATGATGATGCATCACTCTTATAATGTAGGGTCAACTGCAGTATCTCATCAAATGGTTAGTGCTTTTGCATCCCATTTGGTTTTTACATTGAAGATCTATCTTGATATTTCTCATTCTGGAACTGTAACTGGTCTTACCTTGTTTAATATTCATAATACTGGACAAAAAATTACCTGAGATTATTAATTTAGGGTGGTTTCTTGACTGTTATGCTTTTATCACTTTAAAAGGCGAGGATGGCCGGAAACAGCCAACACGTGGGAACCTCTAGAGAACCTACAGTCATGTGCTGACGTGATTGATGCATTCGAGGAGAGGTAACATCCATTTCTGTTCGATAGTTTTCCTAAGTCTAGTATGATATTTAGAACATCAATGCAAAAACACTCGACTTTTCCTACGGTTACAACTCAATGGATTCTAATCTTTTAACTAATTTCATTGAAAAAGTGAAAAAACCAATTTTCTTTTTTGTCTTTATGTTATCTGTTACAGTTTACAGGATAAACTTCATTGAAGTGATCTGACTAATAACATCACTTGCATAGTGCAGTTAAAAATTTTACATCTAAAAAGAAAAAAACCCTTCTTGTTGTTTGTCTTTACCTTTTACAGTTTACAAGATAAACTTCATTGAAGTGATCTTAGTAGTGACATTACATACGTAGTGCAGTTAAAAATTTTACTTTCACAATTGACGTAAAATAATCACCTGCATTTGTTAATAGGTATACGACCTGAAAACTTATAATCGTTATTCTTTAGGAGTTTTCATAGCAAAAAGTTGGTGTAAAGTTCATAACTTGACAGAGTGCATCATCACGTACATATTTATTGTTTCTCTGTTGCCTGGGAACTTAAGCCTGCATTCTGGGAAATCATCAAGAAAGCGTAAACGCAAGTCTGGAGGTCCTCATTCATTGGCAAAGAAGAAGCCACACTCCTCTGCTGTCGATGGCGTGGTAGATGTTGAAGTGAGTATTGTCGATAAACCTTATGCTCCTCTGAATAATTCAAATCTGGTCAATCTACCTGCGCCTGCTCAGTATTTGGGATTTGGTAATGAAAGGGAGAATGATGGAATTGTAAGCAATCTCAAAACAGCCAAGAAAGTTGAGGACAATGAGTCCATGAACTCGAAACGAAGTTCTAACATTGGGGAGGATAATGAATATGATCCAAAGCTTAGTGAGCTTAGAGGTTCACTATTGAATGATGCTAGTGTAGAGAAGCTTGCATTACATATTCAAGAGGGGAGGCCAGTGGAAGGAAATGGTCCAGCAAATGGGCTTCCCAAGACTGGTTATGTGGGACCTGATGAGCATACTCGTCGCACTGGTGCTAAGAGAAGGAAATCTGGCTCTGTGAAAAGGTTTAGAAACGACTCAGTCGTATGTCAATCATCGTTCTTAGAGAGTTCGTCACTGAATATTGCTGTTGGAACTGGTGCAACTACTGGACAATTAGGGATTGGAAGTATTGGCGAGCCATTAGGTGAAGATCACAAAAATGCTTCTACTATTACCAAGATCCTGAAGCCGATTAGCTTTTCAGCTTCAGTCTTGGACAATGTCCAGGATGTTCTGGTAACCTTTGTGGCAGTAAGGTTTGTGATTTTCTTCAACTTGTATGAAACTGAGTGCTGAAGCATAGGAGCTAATATCATTATTCTGAGACTGCTGGGACCTTTTAGTAGAATCCACATTGAATTTTGCATTTGTGTAATTTATTTTCCATTTGGATTACTGATACATATCTATCCCAAATGGGATTTGACAGGTCTGATGGGAAAGAAGTGGTTGTTGATAACAAGTTTCTGAAGGTGAATTATCCGCATTTGGTAAGTGATTACGTATAAAAATTGGTAATTGATTTGGTGTGGTCATATGTTTCCAGAATGCTAATGACAGGATCTTTGGTGGCAGTTGATCAACTTCTATGAGCAACATCTCAAGTACAGCATGTGATTGGACTTTTACTTTTGTCTGTATAGAATGTTGTAGGTGAAGAGATAGAAAGACCAATTCATATATGTTGTAACTTCTTGTCCTATGTATGATTGATTGGACACTTACACCCTAACTTATGACCATCCAAATATCAATCAAACATGCTGTGGCATTTTCTTTACATTCTTGTCATCTTTACATAGACATCATGATAAAGCTTAGGATGATTCATTTCTCACTCATCCTCCGCAGAAATGCCGGATCAACATGAAACAATTGTTATAATGGAACAAAAACCTACCCAAATAACTTTTAAAGAACTGGAGGAAACAAAATGTGCAAGGATCAAAACACTGAATTTTCAAGAAATAAGAAAAGAACTACAAGCAGCAAGAGATGTAAGAAAACAAGGTCCATGATTGTTTTATGTTATGATCAAGAATGCATTTGCCGATAATCACTACCAAGTTGTAACTGCTAATTGGATTTGGATGCCTCAGTATGTTGGTTTTATCTTAGATATTGGACTTTGATGTTGATCCTGCATTTGTGTTTCATCCAAATTTCAAGTATCACTGAGATGATCAGTACTCTTAGGAATTAAGAATTGACCTGTTCTGTTCTTGGAGTCAAATGCCACCATGATTATGCAATGCCTCGGGAAAAAAAATCAGACGATTGGCACATATCATTACGGTCGTTGAAAACTTCAGTTTTCTTTTTCAGTCCTATGTCTCATGAGTTGTCTAAAATCAGTTTCAGATTGCAGTTACTTATTTGTTCTGCCGTTGAAACTGGAAAATTATCCTATTTTCTGCAATCCTCTATCCAGCTCTCTTTCTTCAGGGTTATATTAAAACCCTTTTGATTGATACACGTTAACAAGTACTGTCATTGATGTAGCTATTACGAAAGTTAAGTCTGTGACATTAACATGTTTTAGAGTTGTTGCTCTTGTTTTATTGCTGTAAAGCTTTATTGAAGTAACAATGTCCGAATTTTAAAATACTGCTAAATATAATATTTTATTGTTCAAAATTCAAAAGTGTCCATCTAATATATTAATACATTTAATGAATCGTTGTACTATAATTGAATAAAATACTATTGCTTATACATTTGACTATAGGAACTCGTTTATCTAGTATCTTTTATATTTATGTATTTGCTATTAATATACATTAATCAGGACTATAGTGAATGCCATATGATCTCTTCCACACAAGGCGGGTGGTCCTGCCTCAAGTGCATCTCCAAGTGTGAAAAGAAGTCAACATCATCTCGAGAAGTAAAAGGAAGCAGTGCTCCTACGCTCCCCATCACTGTTCCATATATAATGCACTCTCCACCACCTGGAATCAAAAATGCCTCCTGCAAGCTCGTAACCACATCACCAACATGAAATTGTACTATCTCATCCACCTTGGTTGGAGAGCCATTGAGCTTTCCTTGCTCCCACTTTATCTTCCCTCCAGTTGGATCTTCTTCTATTTCATCAGAAACATCCTGCCCTAGCTGCACAAAATAAATATTCCCAAACTTATTGGCACCTGCCATGGAATCAAAGTCAACATGGTGTGATGCTGTAACCCATCTTGGAACACAATCATCGGCAAATATGTACAGCTGATTCTCATCCCGTCTATACTTGCAGAAATGAAACGATTGCACAGAATACACAAAGTACAAAATCAGTTCATAGTTATTGTGGTTAGAACAAGTTGCCATGAAGACAGGCAAATATTTATGAAAGAGTACCTGAAACAAAGATATGTATCATAAAATTCTTGTTATAATGATACCTGATGGAAAATAATTCAGAAAAAAATACCTCTTGAATATCCCCAACATAGATCTGATCACGATAGGTATGAACCGGGTTGATGGTGTTAGGGAACGGTTTATTTTTACATTTTCTAAGCAACCTCTTTTTTCCCCAAGTCATACAATCTGAGCACAGGTCCTACTCCAGCAAGTAATCTTCCCTGGAATTGACAAAGAGCAAGTGGAACACCTTCTACTTGTGTTTTGTGCAGAAGTTCCAAGCCTTTTCCCTCATCCACAAACTTGTAAACGTGAATACCGCCAGCAATTAAACTTCTTTTAGGACAAAATTGAAGTACTTTTGTAGTACCAACAGCTAAAATCGTTCCGTGCTCCTTATTGTGGCAATTTACAGTGCAAACGCTAAATGCAGGTTCATTGTCTTGGAGCTACAGCACACAAGATGTAACTGCTGTCCTTGGGTCAAGAACCTCTGTCCGACTCTGCCTTAGGATAACCACACTGCTCATCAGTAAGGGGGTCATCATCGCCATTTTCCATCTGTTCAACATGGGCATTTCCATTTTCACCCATCCCAGCAGCCTCGAAGCACTTCTTTTTTGGCATCTTCACGCTCCTCAGCTGCGTATGCTCCCTGGTCACTCTCAATTGTAACCAAAACTTTCCTCTTGGTTTGAAGCACAAACTTTCTGGGGGTATACCTCAGAGGTATTGCTGTTTCATTGATGTTTCACCCAATCTTTCAACAGTAAAAATTTTCAAAGGATCACCCGCAACACGGCAACAGCAACAACACCTTTTGCACATTGATCAGAAGAAAATGAAGCCGCATATTCAAGAGTCTCATATGATAGGGATGTTAAAGAAAATGCCCTTGGTGAATGTAACCAAGCCAATGTCGGCTGGATAAGCACAGCATTGCATGTCGGCCTTGCACAATAATGGAGAAAAGCATTCGTGTTCTCCCAAGAATCAAGATCTAGAGTCAGAAAGCTGGCCTGTTACCATGTCCATCACAGTTCTAAACAGGACCCCACCCCAGACTGCAGACCAGCATTCAGAAAAAGACTAGTAGGGTGAGCACCATCCTCTCCACCTGTAGATGCCTGAACCTCAAGAAAGAGGAGAGACTCTGGAGGTGATGAAACACTTTGCACACTCAGGATCTGCATACAGTCATCAGGATCCAGACATAAGATATGGATAGTGTTATCATATGAACCGACTGCAAGGACCCGAGACCTTTGTCTCCCTTCAGGAACTGGGGAAATGTCCAAACAGGCCACGTCACCAGACATCTCATGTTTATCAACTTCCATTAGCTGACCAGTCAAATCCACTTCAAAATATATAAATTCTCCTCCATTCAAAAGCAATAACCACTTGAAGTCTATTGGAACAAACCTTCACAATCGTTCTCTTTCCAGGAGTTCTCCACTCATTAATACACCCATCTTCCCTTATATCTCTAATGCAATTTGGATGAACTTGCATTGAAGAATCATCGCCAATCAAAGAAACAGCAAGAGAAGGAGTAGTATCAAGAAACCTACTATCACTAACTTCTTCAACTGTTTCCCCAATGGAAAGAACAAGTGTTGCATTGTTAAAAGACACAACAATATATGCATCAAACTCATCATTAACATTCTTTTCACAGTCAAAACTGCACTTGGCACACCTGGAAGCGGGGAGACAGCCATCTCGTTAATTTCCAAACCAGGCCTCTAAATCCTCACAGAAGATCAAGGTCCACACCCACAAAGATCAAATATTTGAGGTGTTTCTTCATCAAAAAGATTAGCAACTTTCATATCCATAATAGGCGTCAAGCTCTCAGCCTGATCAATCCTAATAAGATTCTTCAACCTCTTGGCAGGAAAAAAAAAGGCTGGAAATCCTCCTCAGTTTCCATAATGGTAGCTGAGGACGCCTCGACGTCAGCTTCATCCCCAATTGCTTGAAACTGATAGAGAGCATGATTCCCAAATTCTGATGCAGCAATCAAAAACCCAGATTTCAAAACGCACAATGAAGCAGTAACAGGTAGGTACTGTATCAAAATACTTAATCTTCAACTCCTTAACTTATTGTTCTCATGATCCAACGTGACCTTGAAGACATCGCCATCCTCTGTCTGCAACAAAAAGAAAAACATAGATTTCTGCCTGTGAGTCACTGTGGAAACTATCAAAACACCTCTCTCAGTCGGCAAATCTTCACGGCGAGGAATCACTGCCCTCACATCAGGGTGCCCCTGATTCTTATAAATGACGAAGTTCTCTGCACAAACTAAAACCCCACTAGGCCCATCTAAACCTCCAGGAACAGTGACTAACAAATTGCTCCATTATCAACCTGCTCAGACCACTTTCTAGAAACGTGATTAAGCCCTAAATAAAGATCATAAAAATTCAAATGCTTCTGAGCCTCACTTGCTACCATCCCTGTCGAATCCTGGTCTGCCTCTGAATAATCCAGCTCCATTGCTGCAAAAAGGGGATTATCAAACCCACAAACGACATCACAGATTGAATAAACTATGGTATGTGACTTATGGGCCTGCAATGGAGACGAAATGGTCAACCTAGCAGCAGTATCTCTATTCAAAACATAAACCAATTTCTGTTTCTCACATGCACCTATCATTACGGCCCTCACTTTAGGGTCAATCGCCAACTACTGACCGGGAACAATTTGTCGACACCCACATTTCCCAAAAGTTTCTTGGTGTATTTTATCAAAAACGCATTTGTCCTTTAAACTCAAAGATCACAATCCTACCTGAATCAGACTGATAGAAGCAAATGAAATGTAACAGTAGAAGAAAATGTAACACCAGTGTGATAGCAGAAATGAAGAGAGGAATCGA
>JAOQMR010000002.1:10543578-10577496 GCA_027563865.1 Erythroxylum pelleterianum | reverse complement strand
CACCTCTGGGGAATCCTGGGCCTCCTGCCTAGTCATGGCATAGACCCTGGCCTGGGACTGCGGTCGGCTGCCCCGTCCCTCAGTCCGCACAAAGGATCCCTCAGCTCTACCACGGCCTCTACCTCGGCCCCTCTGTCCGGATCCACCACTCTACTCTGCTGTACAATAGTAAAACTCCCAGCTCGTCCACTACCAGTAGACTGAGCTCCCAATGTGACTGGGCAATCCCTAACCTGATGCTCCATCGAGCCGCATCTAAGGCAGGCTCCAGACAGCCACCGACACTCCCCACTGTGCCTCCTCTCACAATGCTCGCACACTGGAGGGATCTGCCCTGAACCTCTGCCACTACCACTGCCAGTCTGTACAAATCTCCCTCTCTGCCCATAACCAGACTGTCTCGAACCCCCAGATGACCTGAAAGTCCTACTCTAGCGCTTACTGAAACTCCTGCCAGAGCTGCCCTGACTATCACTTGGCCTCTTACCCCGGGACCCTATCTCAGCCTGTCTCTGCCTCATAAGCTGCTCCACCCGCACTGTAGCAACTCTCAACTCAATAAAGGTACCCATATCTGACCGGGCTAACCAGGTACGAATCTCAGTACTGAGGCCGTTCTCGAACCTTCGGCACTTATCAGCCTCAGTCGGAATCATGACAGTGACATAATCCATCAGCTCATTAAATTTCACTTCATATTCTGACACCGACATCCTACCCTGTTTCAGCTCCAGAAACTCCTGCATCCTCATATCAAGATAGACCTTGGGCATGTAGTTATCCCTGAAGGCCCTCAGAAAATCACCCTATGACAGTAAGCAAGGCCTGGTGGTACTACCTGACACAGTCTTCCACCACTTATAAGCTGGGCCCTGCAGAAGAGACACCGCATAATCGAACCTCTCATCAGGTTCGCAATCCATCTGGTCGAAGACTCTCTCAGTCCTCTCCAGCCATCCCTCAGCCTCAGCGGGGTCTGTACTGCCATAGAAATCTACAGCCCCCTGCTTACGCAGCAAATCATATCTCCTCTCCCATCTCACGGGAACTCTAGGAGGTAACTCCTCAGATCGAGGCATAGAGGACTCTCTACTAGCTCCGACTGATCCTTGGTCAGCTGGTTGCTCAACCTGATCACCTAAGACAGAAGACCTAGAACAAAACAAGAAGTCCAGTCAATTTCTGCAGTTCTGTAAAAATTCATACCTACATATTTGACTATGCCCAAAAGATGCCAAACCATGCTCTGATACCACCTAATGTAGCGCCCCCTACGGGAAGAGGGCACTACAATCCCGATGTCAATGGCTTAGCCAGGGGGACAAGAACACCAGATACTATCACTCCATCACTATGGCCAAGCAACGAAAGGCGCAAATTACTTCTTTACAGGATGAACACGGGAATGTGATGTCCGATCCTCCGACCATCCATTGTTACGCTCAACAGTTCCTTGCGATTCTTTACACGAAGGATAGTTCACATCCTACTGCTCAGTTGATCCGTGTTTAGTTTCCCCGTCTTCCCCTTTCAGCCATCACAGACTTGGACTGGCCTCTTGAGCCGGAGGACATCAATACAACAATCTTCAATATGGATCCTAACAAGACTCCGGGTTTTGATGGCATTCCCAAGCTTTTTTATCAATCCCAATGGGATATAATGGGCCCTACTCTGACTGTATTTTTTTAGCGCATCTTCCATCATGAAACCTGGGAAGCTGAATTCAACCGCATTATCATGGTTCTCATTCCGAAGACCCCATCCCCCAGATCCATCGCTTTATGTTCGGTGATCTACAAAGATATCACCAAAATCATTGTCAATCGCCTTAAACCATACCTCGATGATCTGGTAGCTCCTACCTAATACAGTTTTGTCCCCGGGCGTTTGATCACGGATAATATCATTATCGTCCAAGAAGTCAATCACATTATGCGAAGGAAAACTGGACGCACAGGCATTGTGGCCATCAAGGTTGACCTAGAGAAAGCCTATGACCGGTTATCTTGGGATTTCATCCAAGATATGTTATTCGACGTGGGCTTGCCCGCTTCGTTGATCAATCTTATTATGAAGTACATTTCCAAGATCTCCAACCAAGTTAGGTGGACTGGAGATCTGAGTGAGCCCTTCAACCCCTCTAGGGATATTCGACAAGATGACCCCCTCTCGCCCTACCTCTTCGTTATGTGTATGGAACGTTTAGGGCAAACTATTACGCAAGCAGTCATTCAAGGCCGATGGCAGCCTATCAAATTAAGCAGAATTAGGCCGCCAATCTCTCACTTATTTTTCGCTGACGATCTCATCCTTTTCTCTGAGGCCTCCATGGCAAGTGGACATTATTCGCCATACCTTAGATTCTTTCTATGTTGCTTCTGGGCAACGTAACAGTTAGGATAAATCCCGGTGCTATTTCTCTAAGAACATCCCTACATCGACATCCCATTATTTATGTAGTGCGCTGGGATTTTCTCAGACCAATGATTTAGGACGGTACCTTGGCGTTCCCCTACTGCACGAACGTGTGAGCCAAAGAACTTATTAGTACATTCTGGACAAGGTCAACCAAAGGCTTACGAGCTGGTCAGCCAACCTTTTATCCTTTGCAGGTCGCCTCACTTTAGCTCAATCTGTTATAACAACTCTTCCCAATTACACTATGTAATCCGACTGCCTCGTCGTCTTTGCGATGAACTGCAGCAGCTTACGTCCCAATTTTTGTGGGGCTCGACTAATGGATCCAGGCGGATTCCTTTAGTTAAATGGGAGGACGTTTGTAAACCTAAAGAGATGAGGGGTCTGGGCATCCAAAAACTTCGTGAAACCAATGATGCCTTCCTAGCAAAATTAGGCTGGACCCTAATTGAAAAGCCTAACTCTTTATGGGTTCGAGTTCTCTCTGCTAAGTACAATTTTGACGCTAGCACTCTCCCCAACACCATTGACACCACGGGTGGTTTCATGATCTGGAAGAGTATTAAGTCTGTTTGGCACATCGTGATTCAAGGCACAAAATAGGTACTTAGCGATGGTGTCTGGATGAGATTCTGGCTCGACCCCTGGGTCGCAAGAGTAGGCCCGCTTATTAATCAGGCCACCACCCCTATTTCTGCTCCTGAACGAAACCTCAGTGTCCATCATTTTGTGGACACTGACGATAATTAGACTTGGGATGCATTTCAAGGCTACCTCCCGATGGAGATCTGTCGGTTTGTGGCAGGTACCTTCCCCCCGAGGAAAGGATAAGTTATGCTGGGGAATGTCCGATTCGGGTCAATTCACTATAGTTTATACTTACCCCTGGCTTATGGACCATGCAGACACAGGGGATTCTGGACTTTGGAAGGACAACTGGCATTAGCCTGGCCCTCAACGAATTTGTTCCTTCCTATGGCTCCTAGCTTAGGACAGGCTTCTTACAAATCAACATAGGGTGCGTCGGCACCTTATTACGGATGGATCTTATTATCACTGCGGTCTAGACGAATCCTCGCAAAATACGGTGCGGGACTGCATAAGAGCCCGCCAAGTGTGGAGTGCCTTTCCTCCGCACATTATTACTCCTGAGTTCTTCACTCTACCAATCCACCAATGGCTCGTTTCCAATCTCCAACCCCATAAACGAGTGTTCGGTCTGGAGTGGTCGATTGTTTTTGGCACGACTTGTTGGTTCTTATGGGCTTGGCGTAATGGGTCCCTGTTTGACGTTCATTTTATTTGGCTTGTCTTACCGACTGATGTTATTTTGTCTTTTGCAGATCAGGTCTACAAGTCAACCGTAGGGCAACACAACACTGTTCCCGGACACCACCCACGCCACGAGCAGCTAATCGGTTGGTGTAAATCTCCTTTCGGGTGGGTCAAGTTGAACACAAATGGAGCGTGTAAACGTTTTTCCTCCTCGGCTACAGCAAGCGGACTCCTCCGGGACAGTTCAGGCTACTGGCTTGGCGGTTTCATCCACAATCTCGGCTGGTGCTCTTCGGTGTCTGCGAAACTCTGGGGGGTGTATACAGGGCTCACGCTTGCATGAAATCTCGGCTTTCCCCGGATTGAGTTGGAAGCAGATTCGGCAGTGGCCATTCAACTCATCTCTTCCTTGACCACCCGGCCCACGGTCCATAATGTCATTGTTCAGGGTATTCATGCATTGTTTATGCGAAACTAGACGGTGGTTCATCGTCACATCTACCGTAAGAGTAACCGCTGTGCGGACTGGTTAGCGAACTATGCTGAGAATTTTGCACTGGGACCCACTTTTTTTATCGTCCACCCATTGGATGCCATGTACTCTTTTTAGAGAATATGTTGAGAATATATTTTCCTAGACTAGTCGTGTAATTGATTTTTCTCCCTAAAAAAGGGGGGGGAGGGGGGGCTTTGGTCAGATGAAGGCTGATAATCTAATTAGAATTGGTAATTTTTTATTCTCATATAATTTAAAAAATTCGTAAGTTTTAATCAAAAGTAATAAAATAATCCATAATAAGTTTTTTTATTATAAAAGAAATTCCCATTTTTAATACAAAATTGTAGGAAGTTTAACGAAATAAAATTAGTATATAACAATAACATGCTGATACGCAAAATTAATATATGATAATTAATGTGAAATGCAAAATTCCATAACATGAGATGAGATCTTTGAAAGCAAGTCATTATTGTTCTTTAATATATATATATATATGTACATATAAAGAAACGAAAAACATCTTTCCAAACGCATTGATAGTGTAAGCTACTAAATATTCTTCATCCGCTGGATTCCTATGAACTTGGTTCGTAACAGATAAACAGGACCAAATGCAGACTTAAAGTGAGATTGGTTTTGTCTTCACTACTTGTCCCCATCAACTGAGGAAGGCTGAATCTCGGGGCCTTTGCGAGGAAATGGAGCAAGCTGAATTCCCTGATGAGAACTTGGGTGGTTAGAGTTGGAGCCTTCTGCTTTCTGCTCAATCTTATTCTGCGCCCTCTGATGCCAACCAGCAAGCCGAACCTGAGTATGCTCAGCGAATATCGCCTTCTTGAACGAACTTCCCATCTTCATTTCCATTGCCAAAACCAAAACAATAAGAATAGAAAAAAACAAAAACCTACTCAATGTCATACTCAGTTACTCACCTGCGTCACTATAGCATATAATGGAAGAGTGCTGTAACTACAGAGTATCTGGATGATCACCCTGAATCAAATGAAAACGGCATTACTATCACAAATCCATCACTAAGGAAACATTTATTCATCGTTAAGTCATTAGCTCCTACCCTATGATTAGCCTAGGGATGATGTATTTGACGTGTCCCATAATACACGAGTCAAAGCCGTATTGAACCTGCAGAGGTACTTGTACGTCAGGATTATCATACCATCCATCTATCTATCTGAGTAAGCCCATGTATAATTTATGATTTCTCACCCATATCCAGAAGAAAAATGCAATCTCAAAAGCATTCTGGAAGAGGATAAAGTGGATCAAGAATAGCACCATGTGCGGTCGATTAAACCAGAAGTGCTCATCTGATGGTTTAACCACTAAATCACCTTCTATGGCTACATGCTTCTCGGCAACCTCATAAGCCAATTGAGTGATTACGTGCTCCAACTTAGTCCCCACGGCAAGTAGAAGCTGAAGAACAGTACACCTATTAAACTTGGAACAAATGAAACATAAAAAAGTGTGCAAAAGTAAAAGGTGCTAAAAAGCATTTGTTCATAAGAGATCTGTTACCACTTCCACAATAACATGGACCCAAATATTAATGAATACAAAGGTCTTGGCATGATAAGAGGAAAACAAGGTCTAAAGCCATATCACAACTCATGAGACAACAAATCCATGAGTAAGCAGATGCCTTACGGGCCAATAATTGGTCTCATATAGCATTTCATTTACAATGAAGAACGACGAACAACCAACAATAAAAAAAATTAGGGTCTGTTTCCTCGAGCAGAGAAACGAATCAATACAAAGAAGCAACTCAAACACTAAAAAATGTAATTTTAAGTCAACACCTCTAGATAACTCTCTCTCTAAAGAAGTTCATACCTTCGGAAAAATCAAGTCACGGGATCACATTAGCTCTTTCAAACATATAAGTGCCGTGTTAAACGTGTATGACCAATCCTTCTTTTCTGACTTGTTTGTATTACCCTTTATTTTTTAAATCTATTAAATCAGAAATTTTGTCTTTCAATTACATAGAAAAATCATATGCTGACAGTAACTGTAACAGAGCATGAGTAACCTTGTTTTGTTGTATTGATTTAACATATACAATACATAGGACACTACCACATTAATAACCCCTCCAGTTATCCCAATCACATTTAGCTTAATGTGTTTTCAGGCCCTTTTCATCTTTAGCTATCAAAAAACTTTTCCTTAGAATTTTAACAATACAATTGGAGTGCTGTCTTGAAGATTCATCAACACTGGTGACTACAGGAAGAATGGAGAACTTAAATTTGCTTTAACTACACTTCTCTCATCCATCGTATATACCTAGGATTTACCAAATGTAATCAAAGTCTAATGACTCTGCCTTTTATGACACTTACTGTGATGCAAAGAACAGATATAGCTACTCTGGACATATAAAAGTAGGAAGATGCAAGTCACAGGCTTGAAGATCAAGGGAAATACTAATCAAGTCTACTCACAATGAAAGGAATGAAAGCTATCCAAAAATATGTGTGCCAACCTGCAAGGGACAAAGGAAATGATTTTGAACACAAAAAAGGAAAGCATATTTAGTTTTAAGGACTAGCAAAAGAATAACATTGCTCCACTTTGTCTCTATTCTTTCAAATAGCCTAAGCAAAAAAACTTATAAACTGAAGCAGTTCCAACTGCTGAGCTAGTGTTCATTGGTATGTACAAATGTTTAAAGCTTCAAAGTCCAAATACTCTCAACAGTGATGCCAGCCTATCAGAGGACACATAGCTAAGACTTGAAACAATCACTTGTCTCAAATGTTAAAACTTCTTTGCCCTTTTCAATAGTTTGTTGAGAAACTATAATAATTTCAACAGAAGCATAAAATCGTTAAGATCTAACTAGAAGATTAGACACTTTGAAAAATGAAGCTTTCTCATTGTTAATGGATATCAAATCAAAGGACATATGAACAGCACGTCATATGAAAATATTCAGGGCAATGGCATACCATTGACATTCAGCAATAAGAAGATAACCACGAATACCCAGAGGTACCAACTGCAAACGTCAAAATTAGTTGAACAGAGGGAATCAATAAGGAAACTGGCAATAGTCTGGTATATTCTAGTATGCAACAAGATACAAAATACTTAGCATGACAAAAGTATCCTCTGGTATCACATGCCTTATACCAACAACTCTTTTGAAGTCATCTTCGAGGGCACGTAACATGTATTTGTGAAAATTAAACTTGGGGTTTGATCTGCAGTGTGTCTACAACAGAAGCAATAGATGAGAAGATAAATGATAGAGAGTGATAAATATGGCAAGTGAAATATATTACCATGATGAAACCTAACCGCAAAGTAATGTAATCTGATTTGGTCACCGAAGCATAAAATTGCTTGAAGAAAGAATGCTGGAAAAAGCACAAACATCAGACAGAGAAATTATGAGATTCGTAATGATGAAAAAAGCAGAAACATAGGACAGAGAAATTATGTGAATCGTAATGACGATCGAAGAAGCTACTGAAGAAACATCTTTCACATTATAGTTCAGTTAATGTCATTTATTTTCCATCAAATAATTTCAGTTCAATAAAAATATAAGACAACAAGTGATTCATAACTTCCTCAAAAGAGAAAAGAAAACAATCAATTCATAACTGGTTTCCTGAAAAAAAAATCCACAATCCACAGATGCCAGTAGTGGGAAATGTCCTGAGCTTTGTCTTATCCCTGATCTGATATAATTATTGATTATAGAATAATGCAGATTCGAGAAGTATTAACTCACCAACCATCCCATGAGCGCTGAATCTTTACCAATGCCCAGAAAATGTTCCTTGATAAATGCATGTTGATGCACATGAGTAACCTTTTTCTTCAAAACTGCATAAGCAATATTCACCAACTAAAAGCAATTAATATATTAAAAAACTGACAGAAAGCTTTTCTAGACTTTCTAAAAGCCAGAATGATGGAGAGTAGCTTGCACCAGCACCTATTTCCAATCATTCTTGTGATTGTTTTGGAGGTCCAATGATTACAAGAAAGACCAAATGCATGAAGATAACTTTGCAAGGATTAATCATGGAGATGCAAGAAAAGAGGCTGTTCAAGATGAATCAAATGCATTGCCAAGATTAGTCACTTCTCTACATGTTGTTGAAGATGGAATATGCTTAATACATAAAGAACAAGGCTTGGAGAATGTCTAACAACCTGGTCCACTTGTTTTCAATTAAATAGAGCCCAATTTGCATATTTAAAATGTACTAAAGGGCTTTAGTTCATTTTGTGTTATTAGTCAGCATGTTTTATTGTAATTGGGCTATAACTTAATTTTAAAGCCCAAACCGTGTTAGCATTGCTTTATAGTTATTTTCTAGTTTCCTTTTTAGGTTAAGACTTGCTACGAGATTAATTTCTAATTGGAACATGATTCTTTAAATTTTTTTGTTGACTAGGATTTTTTACGACATTAAGGATATGAATTGAAATAAGATCCCTAGAGTCCTAGCTAAAGTAGTATTAGTAGTTACTATTTGAATCCTTGTTATACTTAAAAAGGAATGTTCCTTTAAGACTCTAGTTTTCTTTTTATTTTAGGATTCTCGTTCTTAAGAATTTTATGCAAATAAATAAAACTATCTTATTGATGTAATCCGAGGATCATCAATATAAAAATCAAATTAAGAGTTTTCTTCACCTTGTGAGAAGTTCCTTTTTTTCTTTAACAAGAGCTTAATATGATGTTATCAAGACAACTTGTGCAATCAAAATCTATATAGCTTTTGTTCTAATCAGTGAGCTTGGTTAGGGTCAAGTTTTCTTACTTGATTTGAAGACAATCTTAGATTCTAAATCCTTGTGATTCGTGTTTTAGGTGGTTTTTAGCCTAAAATTCACATTATAGAACTTTTTGGTAGAGAAACAATCCATCATTTTGCAATAATCAGCCACCAGTTGAGTTTTTAGTGGCAACATTCACAATTAAAAGCAATCACGTTATTGAAAACTTGGGAAAATGCTCTCTTAGAATGATGGAAAAAAACAGCATTGCACGTGTAGTTCCAGCACCTCCCCAGTTGAGAAAAAGGCATGCTTAACATAAGGCTTCATTAATTGCAGCACACAACAAAGGAAAAAAACAAACCCATGTACACACAAACACACAAAATATAAGATGCAAACAATGAATGTGTTCATTATTCTCAAGTAACTAATGGGAAAGTTATATAAATTCGTCAATGACACATTATTACCTTCCTCTGTGTCATATCGATCTTTTGAAATTGAATTCTCCCAGTGTTGCCATTGGCGAATCTAAATCATGAAAAAGGATATTAAAAAAATCAAAAATAATTGTTACGATTTGAACTCATCAGAAACAATCACATAAGATTCTTACCCTGGCTCCCCCAAAAACGACAGTGAGAACACAGAAAGTCACATGGACAATGGCCAGGACAAAGATGAAGATATGCAAATGGTGTAATGCCTCCACTGATAAAAATGGCACCTTGCCCTGAGGAAAAGAGGAAAATCAGAAAATTAGTCAAAGCAGACAATTTCTGATTCAATTTTGCTGAAATTAGAGAATCAAAGAATGACGATTTCTAAGACAATGGAAAGCAGAGAATATAACATGAATTATGCACAATTTGAATGAAGTAGATGAGTACTAATTTTGATAATCTGCAACAGCATGATACTGTTAATCACTCCAATGTAACTATTGACCTTTTCTCTAACCTCCGTCCCCTGCTCCCTGGTTTTGATTACTTTTCGAAGCTAATGCATCCATAGGCCTTAAATAATCTATTTCCATATTCTTTTAAATTCTAATTACTGTTCAAAATAATCGTACCACCTAAAGAAACTGTCCTATAAGTGTTTAAAAGACACTTGATAAGTATCAGAAAGTCTTTCCCAGCCTTCAGTTCATGCTTTCAATTGTTTTCACTTTAAGCAATGAGAGGATATTGTTAACACAAAAAGTATGAGTCTGGAAAGCATCTTTACCTTCTTGGCACAGTAACCAGTGGGGGATTCTGATGATTGTTCTTCAGCTAAAAGCCGTCGAGCAGTTCCAGATATAGCTGTAGTAAAGAATCTCTGAAAATGTTCAGTAGTATTTGATTTATGCGTTTCTTTCTCTTTATCCTTGAGTGAACAGGGAAGCATATTATTAACCACATGCTCGGGCACACAGATTTTGGAGATTATGTTCTGAGTTACCGTCAACAACAATGATATGAAGCCCATAAGCATCAGCTCTGCCAGGAAAATTTACCGTCAAGAAACACAATGCAAACACTCTGACATAAATGAGCAAGAAGAAAGGGCACATAACACAATCTTCTTCAAGGTGGGAATTGCAATGCCAAGGTTCCTATGGCCAAAACATCAGTGCAATGGAAATGAAAACAACTATGCGAATATTTCCTTATAATTATTAAATACAGTTCAAATGTAGCAAAACTATCCAATTTTTCAAAATAAATAAGTCCTACTTTCAGAAGTTGAACCTTATTTTCACACTGTTCGCCACAATTCAATCTAAAGAAGTTTTATCCAAGAACACATACAAATAAAATATGGATAAGTGACAACATTTCCTCCTAAAAATTATGCACACACAGAACTCCTGTACATGCGGACGCCTATGAGCAGAAAGCACGACTAAACAGAAAGGCGCACAATTCTCTCTCTAAAACATTACTTGGACCCTCTTTTCAAGTAAGATTGTGCATTTCGACTTGGAGATTCTATCTGGGAACGAGAAATGCATAGAGAGAAACGAAGGAAGGGATGAGAAAAAGATTACCTTCTTTAACTTTCTGAAGGGCTTCATAAAGAGGCTTCTGATTCTTCGTCTTAAGATATTTGCCACCATAATGGAGCACTCTCTCCACGGCAAGAGATATAGCCACTATGACCGTACACACTGCAGCCACTACCCATGTGGGTGTGAACTCTAAGGTCTCACCTTCTTCACCCCCACCACCCATCTCTCTCTACTTACCAGATTCCAAACAGTGAGGAAAAACCCAGATGATATTTTGGAAAAAGATTATGTCTTTATAACATAACGAGGTTAGCGGAATCTAGGACAGGTATTGTAAGAAAGATTTTTATTATAATAAAAGATATATTAATCCAAAAGCATATTTTTTAATGAGAGAAGAAGTTGTGGTGTACAGTATACTTAGATATTACTCTCCGTGTAGTTGGGGAGTGAAAATCCTGTTTGATGGTGATAGACTGAGTACACATGAGAACCGCAGTACTCGAACAGACTGCATACGGATGTGGTGTTGTTGTGTGTCAGAAAGAGAACGGAATCTTTGTTTATCTGGTCGAGACTTTTGGTCTAACATAATATTGATTTTCCATCTTCATATTTGGTAGGTTGGCTCTCTTATGTACATATAATAAATCTAATCTCAGTGTGCAAAACGTGTGAAGGGTAAAGTGAACTTGTCTTCAAGAATGATGTTTGAAATGCTGATGATGTAAATTTCCAAGAAACACGTACACACACAAAATCTCATTTCCATTCCATTTTGATATGATATTATTTTTGGAATCAAATCGCGCGTTTGCACACATCATGTCCTAAAATTTCTGGTTTAGAACTTGTTTTTCTGACCAAATCTTGAGAGAGAAATCATATCCTATTTCTGTGGCACATGTTAGTAATTGTGTGTATTGGTGGGATTGCATTACCTGATTTGTTCTAAGCATGATGATGTGGATCAGTCCTCAAATTTTGTTTTAATGATATGGTCCTTTCGGTCTTAATCTAGAATAAAGAGTGATAATAAATTGTTAATTACTTAACTACTTTGTACAATTAAAAATAATTATTCAACCACTGCAAATTCCTTAATTAAAAACAATATGTTCGAAATTCCTTATTTCATGGAATTGATTTTGATGAACCAAATTATCAGAAAAGAAGAGTCTTCGCTGATAGTGGACAGGCTTGCCGCAATCCATGCTACCAAAAATCCGGTGAGATGCATCTCATAAAACTCCTACATAAAAGAGTTTCAACAAGTAATTTTCTGATAAAGAAGCATAAACGATTTTCTGTCATATCTGCACGTGAATTTACCAGAAACAATTTTTTTATTACGTAAGAATAGTTTTTTCTTTATAAAATTGCGTATTATAAGGCATCTCTCGTGATGACTACTACGATGCTTCTAACTTACGCGTAAGCATAAGGGTGGATGTCAATTCGTCGCTGAGAAAGACGTTAGAGGACATTGAAGATTCGCTGGTTAACATCACAATAAATAATTGTTTACTTTAGATTAGTAAACGGAAGTCCGACTACGATAAACTCATCCCCCACCAAGTACATTAAATATCTTCAACTATGATGTTTGTCATTAGAATTTAAAATGTTTCTGGGGTGTTTATTCCCGGCTCAACTGATCTGGATCTTTGGACATCGCAAGGTAGAATTAGAAGTGGACTTCTAGGCAACCTTGAGTCTTATTTCAGATTCTGTTTAGAAGTGGACTCCCAGGCAACCTTGAGTCTTATTTCAGATTCTGTTACTCGCGACAAGTCTTTGAATCCGCTCGTTTTGGACTTCGACGAGCTACTCAATTGCAACTGGGTAATGTTACCCTTACATATCTATCGGGAGGGTAACCAAAGTGCTGACTGACTCATCAATTATGCTACATCTTTCGATCTAAGAGTTACCATTTTTATATTCGCACCCAACAGGTATCAATCGAGAGAACCTAGCTGGGATTAGTATCCCCTCTTTCATTTAGTTCGTTTTTGTCCCTTTTACAAAAAAAAAAAAATCTTCTTCTTATTTACTTCAGCATCTAAGTAAAGCGTAGAACAAATATTAAGTTTTGCTGTTCTTTTTCCTCTTCCTGAGGGTGTAGGATCACATCTTCTGTTATCATCTGTTTCTTTTAATACGTTCGTATCCTATCCAATGGGATAAATTTCATCCCCAAATTCTACTATTTATTTATTATAAAACTTGTGGCTGGCATTTGTGACAGAGACTTGGAGAAGATCGCGTGCCTGCATATGGAACAAGTTCACCCGATTAAAAAGTTGCTGTCTCAGTCAGCTGTGAATAATCGTGGTTTCACATGACGTTGGCTGTCAATATTTCATTATCTGGGTCCATGCCTGCTCCACAAATGTACCAAATGCATCAAACTACAAAAAAGTCGACAGTAAAATGATGTTCTCAAACATCAAAATTCGTTATCGTACCTACACTTCCAAATAATTCTATCCACTATCATCATTGTACTCGCTCTAGATTCCCAATTCTTTAGGGTCGAATTTGTATGCTAATGATTAATTGACATTGAACCATGTACATAGATATAGATTAGAATGAGGGTTTTAAAGCACATTCAACAGTAGATTTCAACCAATCAGATAATTCTGTTACCAACACCATTGTCTAAGACGAGTAATGAGTAACTTATTTATAACCTATTTCTAACTCTCTACTTAAGAAGATTTCATCCACACAAAAAACTATTCACCGAAGATGAGCACTTTTATAGCTTAAAAAGTATCATATCTCTGATATAAATGCTAACATGTGTACACTTACGTAGCAAGCAAATCGCTCAAATCTGTTGTCTCCGATAACTAACCACTAAGCCTCAGTATATCAGTTGTGGGATTTACTTATGCACCATGAACAGGACCATATGAAGCACACAGACAAACTAAGCCTCAGTATATCAGTTGTGGGATTTACTTATACACCATGAACAGGACCATATGAAGCACACAGACAATCTGTTTCGTTTCTCCTCTACCCGAAAGAAAACAAAGCAGAGATCATTAACTTCACATAAGTTTACACCAATATTCGGGACAAACCATTCAGAGTAACTAAGTCCTGCCGCATGACCACCTATTTCAAGTCAGTAGCTACCTGAAAGATCACAGAAAGACCTATAACTCCGCTCACTAATCCCCTCAAAAGCTCAGGCCCTTCTATCCCTTTCCATGTACAGGCGATCACACAACTGCTTTAATCCACCATCTACTTGGGTAATTCAGCTCTATCAGTACAAAGGAGCAAGAACCAGCAGAATTCAACTTCTCTTCCTTTACCACCTCCCTCTTTGAAAATGTTAAAACAAATACAAAGAACTGAAAAGTTGCATACACCCAACATCAGAGAGAGTAAAACAAAAAGTAGGTAACTGAAATACTTACCTCAGTTCATAATTTAGGGTTTAGGGTGATTTGCCAAGAACCACAGACCAATTGTCCTGTGGAAACACGGAAGATGTACAGCCACAATTCAAAATGTTACACTTACTATTGATGAATCATTGAACGTCTGTTGTGGGAACTCATTTTGGAATTTCAAATTGAATAACTTCAATTGAAATAATATAAAAGCTGACTATATACAATTCTCGATCTTTACAATCCTCTTTACCAAGGCATCTTGGGCTGATGATTTGTGTGTTCTGTCACGCTCCTCAGCTAACCAATAAAATGTTTTTCCCCATCCTCCCACGTTTACCATCAATGTAGGAGAAATCACAAAAATACTTGCGGGGAAACAAGGCACAAATAAGAAAAGAGAACTACAACTCGATGTCAAAACTTTTTCCCTAGCTCGATCAAAACTTTACAATCTGTACAAAAGATGGGCAGCTAGCTTCAGCCATTGAGCTTTGCTAGGAACTGGTTCAGATTGTACTCTTCGGTATACTGTGACTGATCCCAGAGCTCCTCCAGTCCACTGAGGATGGCTTTTACACCCTTCCCAGTTCCCAACAATTTGGGGTCCCCATCAGAGTTGCTATCTGAGCGCTTTGAGGGTGTAGCTCCCTGTACAACAAAACATAACAAAATTTAATCAACAAACTAGAAAAATAAAAGGAAGTTGTGGAACAAACTAAATCCAAAGATAAGCACCAAAAGAGAATAAGCCAAAGATTAACAAACGTTGCCAAAAATAGGTAATTTAAAGTTCTTAAGAGGTAAAAGTATAAAATTTAGATATTCTCTAAGCATTACCTTTGTCCTGGTTTCAGCACACGCGAATAAATCTAGCAATTGGTCTGTATTCATTGTTTTTAGACTAGCATTTTCTGAATTGATGACAGCATTGGCAACTGAAACTTTGAATTTTTGGAGACTCATAACTTTCTCTTCCAGTGTTCCTCGCATGATGAGCCGGTGCACATTCACAACTTTTTTTTGACCTAATCTGTGTGCCCTGTCCATTGCCTGCAATTGTTATGATATACATAGAAAGATCAGATTCCCATTCTGAAAAAAGCGTCCAAAGTATTTTGGGTCTTGAAATATACATAAACCAGTATATTTTCAGTAAAAGTGGCCAAAGCCTTTTGGGCATGAGAGAGAGAGAGAAAGGGGGTATGCATCACAGGAACTGAAATATATAGTACACTGGTTATGCTATCATGCCATCTAGTTTTGACAAAAGCATACATCTGGTTAGCCATGTAACTTGCATTAGCGTCAATATGACGCATATATCTTTCAGATAAAAATAAAAAATAGGCCAGCAACTAAAGTTAAAGGTGAATTGTACATTAACAGTCTCACATACAACAGGGTAAGAAATTTTAAATTGATTATGCTACAGAAAGTTGATAATATCGTACAATTTGTTTATTCACTTTCATGTACATAAGATGGCATCCTGCCACTATCCTTGTCAAAATAAACAATAAATAAATCTTGAACTCCTATTATAAAAAATACTTCAAGTCCTTACATACTACAATGAACAGAGCTTATTTATGAAGACTGGAACAAACATGATTAGAATTTCAAATTCAATGCCCTTCTATATCTCATGTGCCACTGAGAAGTTACAAAAAGAAAACTGAATATGCTCATGCAGGTTATTTTAGGATTTACTGGGGCCAATCAAAGCTTTAAGCAAGAGTGAATTCCAATACCTGATGATCTCTCATCGGGTTCCAGTCATGTTCCATGAAAATAAGGGTATCAGCAGATGTCAAATTTAAACCAAGCCCACCAACTGCAAAGAAAGCCATGAACCAAGTTAGATTCTATTAGTGTTACAAGTCTTTCTTTCAAAATGCAGGTTAAGTTAAATAAAGCTCACACGAAGCTTACAATAATTAATTACATACCAAACTAAATCCAGACCTAACCAGTGGAAAGAATGAGCACATGCATCATGAATTATATTCTGTTATTTCAAGTTGATATACCTAAATCAAAATCCAAACCCCTTATAAGCATGACATATTCATTCCAGCTATTCCAACTTTTCACAAGTTACATGCAAATCACAAATTAAAATTTAATGTTTCACATAACCATAGTGATAAAAATAACTATTAGAATTAAAAATAAGGCATACGCAAGCCAAAAGAAAAATTTTTGTACCATGCGTAGTAAGCAATAAGGCATCAATAGTAGGATCAGAATTAAAGGTTTTCACTATGTCAAATCGCTTTTCTGGTTCAACAGATCCATCCAACCGTAAGTATGTGACACTGCATCAAATAATACAAAAGTATCAGTAAGCATCAATATTATATTGCTGCACAAAAGGTAAACTTTCAAGTGCCAACAACCGTATAGCCACTTCTATAATAATGCAAATGTATGGTTAACAGCCATTCTGCATATGGCAATCCTAACCCAAGTATCCAACCAAATGTAGTACAGAAAGAAACAACCACTAACTAATTGTGCCACTGAATCTCGACTATACTATCATTTAAAACCTAAAAGAATATGAAGATTTCAGTAATACAACACTAGACAAACATCTAGAACCTAGGCTTTCCACAGTAAAGCAAACAATTTTCTTGAGGGTATGACAAAAACTTACTTCTTCATGTGGGACTGGAATAAGTCTCTTTCAATGATGTCAAGTAAGGCCTGCAGTCATGTTGTATTGTTAAGCAACAAATACAAAAGGTTCTGAATGTTTAGAAAAATAAATCACATAAGTTAGATAAAGCAGTCAATACTTTGTGCTGAGCAAATATCAAAACTCTGTGCTGCCCAACACTGACATCATTTTCAGAATTTGAGGCATCTACTCCTATTCCACATTCTTCCAAGATTTCCTGAAGAGCAACTAATTTTGGAGAATGATGCAGCTTATGAAGTTCTGAGGACACGTCACAATTTGCAGGTAATAGTTCTGACACTTGGGATGCAAGTGCTTCAGACATCTTTTCACCAACTACAAGCAATGGATGACTGCACAGCTTAAGTAAGTATTGAAGCGCCTGAGAGAAAGAAAAACATGGATACAACTTGTTAAAATTGAAAAAAAAGAAAGAAGGCAACTGATATCATTACATTTAAAAGGAGGCACGGAAAGCAAAAATAACTAAAAACCTGGAAAACATGTGAGGATGCTTTTGGTGAAGGATTATTGACTCCCGGATTAGCTGTCTCATTTACTTTTACTATGTTTGAAATCTCTTGTCTAACATGTGAAGCAGAAAATTGTTCATAAAGCTTCAGCTGTACAGGGCTAAGGTTGCAATATCTGTCTTGAATAATTTTCTCAGGCAAGTCGGATAAAACTTCATCTTTTGTACGTCGAAGAAGAAAAGGCATCACCTGTGATTTTATAGAAGTTACCCAGTTAAAAATAGAATAAGTTGATACTAACCACTTGACTTCCTCAAAAATGGCAGTTACAGAGAAAGGATGGGGCAAAAAGAGGGTAATGCTACACCTGCTTGTGTAATGCTTCCATAGCAAGAGCCCCAGCCTCAGCATCCTTTGCAGAACACTTAGGATCCCTAGCAGCTAACAATGGCTTCCCATAAGTAGCCTGGAACTGCCATATGAATGTCAATATTCAATCAAGATTGCAAAAATGGCATCAAATACAAATGAATATCAAGTAACAGGTAAGATAAAAAAAATGTATGTCCAAGCAGAAAACTCAAATTTCCTTCCTAAAATTTATCAGTCAAGTAAAGATACAAGAATTGGAAGTGCAGCGAATCCAATACCAAATTTACCACCAAAAGCTATTTTCTAAAGTATTCAATAAGGCTAGCTATACTTAAACCATACTGTTATGACAATCAATGTCTCGTTTCACAAATTCCAAGATAAACAATGTTCCATAAATGAGGCCTTATGACCCTAAATCCTGCCATTATGGGGAAACATAATACAAAACAAACAAGTTTATAAAAATAGCCAAAGTTTCACTGCTAAGATGCAGAGATATCTACCGAACAGGCCTTTTGCAACAAAAACAGTGAAACTATTTAAAAGGAGCAAGAATTCAGAACCAATGGAGAAAATGATTCAAGACCCAAGAGCAGCAGAATATAATATGCAAGAAGCACCAAAGACATAACAAATGTAACTCAAAGAAGTAGGATATACTAATTGGCCTCACAAGTATGTAGTGTAACAGAGTCTCAAAGTTAACTAAAGTGTCCGAGTGGTATAAAGATCAAAAAAGAACCAAGAAGTCAGTCAATTGCTGTATAAACATAACATAAAGCTTGGAAACAGAACAGTGGCATTGAATACTAACTTGTCTCTCTGTACCAAGAAATCCGGGCATTAGAAAGTCAAAGAGGGACCATAAATCCATGATATTGTTCTGGGATACACAATAAGCCACTTATCAGTTTATTGAACTTAAATTTCAAATTTTAGAGTGCTTTTGCATCATTGCCCAACCTGGATCGGTGTTCCACTAAGAATTAGACGATGCTGAGCTTTTAACTGCTTAACTGCAACTGTAATTTTGGATTTTGCATTTTTTATTATATGTCCTTCATCTAGAATACAGTAATTCCAAAGACTCTGTCCAAGGAAATCAATATCTTTGCGAACCATATCATATGAGGTTATGATGACATTATGTTTATCAAACTGTTCTCGAAGTGAGATGCGCTCCATGGCAGAACCAGCATATTGTAGGGTGCTTATCAGAGATACATCAATATACTTCTCTATCTCAAACGCCCAGTGTCCAACAAGTGTTGAAGGGCAAACAATTAAAGAAGGTTGCTGGACATCCTCAGAGCTATTCAGAGCACGACGCTCTGCCACGTCAGACGCAACAATTGCTGATGCTTGTAATGTCTTACCAAGCCCCATATCATCACATAGAATTCCATGAAGCTTGAATCGTTTTAAGAAAGCTAGCCAATTTATACCTTCTTGTTGATACCTGGAAAAGCAGCAACCACCGTCATGTGAGTTTAGAAGATAAAATGTCCAACAACCCGACAGGTTGGTTGTATATCATAACAAAAAGAGTTTCCCAAACAGCAATATCTTTTTTCAAAATGATAAAATTGCAACCTCCTTAATGTCACTTTTAATTCGGTGCAGAGCTTGTAATCATCAATGTTCGAATTGTCAAGCAACTGCTCCAAAAATTGAACATCTTCTGAATTTCTTGTTAAACTTTCACCCAATCCACTGGGTGGGGGCAGGCCTCTGGCAAGTGGAAGAAGAGGAACAAGGGCGGCAAAACTGCGGGTCACACTCTGTCTCACAGAATGATCACAATCACTCATACACCTTAGAAGTGGAACAACTAACAAAGGAGCATATGGGACCAACTCCCCTCCCAATCCCTGAACCAGGAGACTAATTAGCATGCCAGCACCTTGCCTAGCATGGATTGAAGTGACATCACCTAGCATAGGAACTGCATTCTCAATTACAGCTGCCAAAACATTGGCTGTCATGGACTTAGCCATTGAAGTAACACACCTTGACGCAGCTAACCTAACTGCAACATGAGAATGACGAATACATTTGAAGATACAAGGGAGAAGAGTAAGAAGTTTATGTTTCAATGAGTCATGTAGCAATGGAGCAATTGAGCGGACGACCTGTAAAGCAAAAATGAATCAACAATCCAAAAGATAATTCATATACGAAGTACTGAAGCAACTAATAACCATAAGATATCTGAAGTAAAAAAGTACCTGTATGTTGTTTATCATGACTTGTGGATCCTTTACAGATTCAATAGCTTGTGCAATGTGTTCCTCGTTGGCAGAACAGCCAGCAATTAGAACTTCTGTGAGGCAATCCCATAGTTTTGGTATTTTATCGAATAATGAATCACCAAACTTCTCACATAAGAACTTCAATGTAAATTCAGAACCACGTCTGCTGATAAAGCCCTCAACTTTTGATCGGTCTTCACCACCAGTTAGCATATTAACCTTTGCCTTCTGCTTTCCACTACCACTTGCGCAAAAGAGGAAATCTTGATTGTCAATCATCTCCAAAGAATTTATAACTCCAGCTTGAGGTGTCTCACAAGGATCCATGCATGTTAAACTACATATGTTCTTGATCAATTTATCATTTGGACTAGGCTTACGTGCAATACAACAGTAAATCAGCTCTGCAAGTGCCTCAGAAGCTTTCTGTTGCAATATTTCCTCCTTGTACAGCGATGAAACACATGTCAGAATGCAGAAACAGTTATGATTCAATGAAAAGATATTTAACTGGAACAGAAAATAACCTGCTCTCTCCTAATTGAGGCCATTAGGGGCAAGATTATAGGGTTAAGTCGCGCAGGAAGCTCAGACATCCAGACAGCTGCAGCAGCAACTAAAGCCGATACAGTAATATGCAAATTGCTCTGCAGATTTTAACAGATAAGTCAATAGGGGATATATAAAGCATTGATTCATTTAACATGGCAGTTCTATTGCAAAGGTAGGCTTGGACATATAAGTCAACCAGGTAAAATAATTTTTGCAAAAATCACCTTGATGTTACGAAGGAATATTGGAAGTATTAAGTAATTGCAAAATTAACATCCTAATAGGTTTGACCAAAGAAATATTCTAACTCAAACTAATAAGTGCATCTTCAACATTCATGTTCAAGGTTATAACATATAATAATCCATCCTCATAATACCTGTACACATTTTAGATAGCCTGAAGTTGCCAGAAGTCGTTGTTTTAATGAATCAATACTGTCGATAATTTCGCGGTCAACAGCATCATTACCAGCAGCATCATTGTAAAACTGCGGCAACTTTGATGCAAAATTGATCGCTGCATCAGCAGTCAAACTTTCAACATCTATTCTGGTGGTTGATAAATTTTCAAACACAACAGATGAATGTATAGCATTTAATAACTGCCTTGCTTCATTACGCATCTTTGAATATGTCCTGGAGAGCTCAGAGTAAGGAAGGAGTGAATCTTTTGTGGGAAATGCAGGGTCAGGGCAGGACAACAGATCCAACAACCACATTTTTACATGATTGGGAAAAGCAGGCAAAACTCCTTGCGTTCCAGAGAGGTCATTGCTCTTAATCTCTTTGAACCATGATATAAGTATCATTGAACCTACCTAATAAACCAAATCAATCATTGTCAGAGAGAGATAGACAGGGAGGTTCAGATGATGTTTAAATATCAAAATACAAAAATTTACCTGACGCTGGACCCCAGATAAGGAGGTAAGGGCATTCCATAGTGGATCTAGTACATATTGGATGGAAGCCTCGCACAACCTGGAAGCAAAAATTCCCAATGCTGATGACGTAATCACTCGAGTATTAGTCACTGACATTTCAACATCAGATCCCACAATTATTCTAACTGCACCAGAAGAGGTATCTCCATTCTTTTCCTCCAGCATTGTTTCTTTCACAGGATCCAAGAAAACGTTTCCAGAGAACTCGTTTTCAAGCTTGGCAGCTCTCATCTTGGCAGCAGCTCGAACATGGGACTTTCGAGGGGGAGCAACAGGCCAAAACATCTTTGCAGAATCTAATTGTGAACCATAAGGAGTAGTTGCAAGTTCTACCCATGAAGACATGTATGAACAAGCGGCAGCATGCAAATCCTCCACTGAGCACTAAAATCAATTGAACAAAACCATGGAAAAGATAAGAACAGTAACAAGAAAACTTGAAACATTCAGAGAAACTAAATCACAGCTGCAAGTTAATAGATGTTCCTTTTTAACAGGGTCAATACTTCGTTGCACAATTTCTAATCCACATTACCAAAATTGTGTCATAATATGTTTCAGTTTAGTTTACAAGATGATGCTCTGAACTACAAAATCTTCTCATTTTGAGCAACTCTTGAGTGGGCAAAATTGAGTAGATTGTATAGTAGAGATAATAATTTATGCTTCTATAATAGAATGACATCAAATTCAGAAAGAAACCTGGACAAGAAGCCTCCAAACTCTCTCAGAGCACTGCAGAATTTCTTCATTTGATTCCAGCAGCAAATTCTGAAAGACAATACGTAAAGTATCTCCCAGAATAAAAGAGGGCCAAAATGATGTATCCGATGGTTCAGAGATGTTCCTCTTGTAGCCAGCTTCAAGCAATCTCTCCTGCAAATAAGATTCCCCAATCAATACGAAGAAGGTAAAACTTCTTACAGAAACAAAACAGAAATGAAATAATGAGGCTCGCATATAATTCATCACTAAAATAAGAAAAAATGTGAAGAGCAGTGCGCAGTGCAATCAGCAATAAGAGCTTATAACAAACATGGCAATTGGCAACCAAAAATTTGAAGTGTGTAAACATATAGAAATTCCAAAAAAAATGAAAGGGCTTAGAGAAAGAATTACCAAAGTTCGAATAGCTGAATATCGAACTGATGTGATACTATGCCTCATGAATGGCCACAACCGGGGTGCCAATGTTGACAACATATAGGGATTTTCCTGCAAGTTTCTTCCTTCTCCAGTATCATCAACACAGCCTATCTCATTTAAATCCAACTCTTGCTTCTGTTTTGATATCATTTTAGGAATTATCTCTTCTTGTGAATATATTTCTGCCAACAGATTCATCACACTGCAGAACAATAACAGATAATTAGAAATAGAAATCATATACTGCCTCCATACATTTAAACTACCATGAAGTGTTTTCTCATCTCAGGACAACAAAGATTTATAAATCTGATGTGTTCTAATGTGGCAGAGATGCTATTGTTCTCTACAGCTAGAAGAAGGTGACTATGTTCCAGGAAGGTAATGCAGGAAAACATATCAATTCTGAGAAAGTAAAGCAGAATTACAAAAAGTAACAATATATATATAATGCATAATAATAGGCAATTTTACAGCTCAAATATTGTATGGAACAATGCGCCACCTAGACCTTTCAAACCTAATAAAGTTATTTTATAGCACCAAATTACCAGTTTAGTGCAATCATTTGGCTTAAAGTTCAGTAAGAACCTAATATCAAAAGACTTAAATCCTTGTTAAACAGCCAAGTTTGGTGCCAGTGGAGAAACAACCAAGAGAATATTTCAAATTTGAGGTACTTTCCATGAATGATATCTGATTTATCCTAATCAAAATTTTTCCTGCGAATTGCTCGTAAGAATATCAGCTCCAAAAAGAGTTTTGAGATGCATAGACAAATACCATGCACATTCTTAACAACATCACCAGACTAGTGCATGCGGCACATAGTAATCAATGTTGCGAGTCACCTTTTCTTGCACATCGTGATAGCATCAGAACTCATCATAAATTAGACTTAGTGACAAGAAATATTTATTGTCAACATTGTGGTGATTCAATCATCAATTTGTCAATAAAGTGTAGGATAGGTATTCGAAGTAATCAAGAATGTGATATATCTTTTAAGATTACTCAGCACATTTGTGCCTTGCTTCGTCTTAGGTCCTAATCACTTTCAAATTAGCCACGTCTGAACACACATATGATGCACATTTCTAATCCTGTTTTCTAACATATAGTTTTCCCAATAGAACCATTATTGTTTTAGGTGCAAAAGTAATGTTGTTAAGTAAATATTGTTACTTGAAAGCATACAACTAAGGAAAAGATTTTCTTTGTGCCTTCCTAACACTTTGAAATGAAAATTATCAAGAAATAAAAAAGTAAAGGGATAGGTGATGCAGACAATCTCATCGCTGAAGTACGCATATAAAAAGTAGATTATATATTTAGTTCATTTTAGAATTGAGCTCCTATTAGCCTTATTTGGATTATGATTTGGCTTCTATTTTGAGTTAATATTCTAGTTAGTATAAGAATTAAGTTTATAATGTCATAAATACGAAGTTTAATATCTTGTTATCAGTTGATTTTCCCTACCAATAAAGATTCAAGTGTTTTTGCCTCCTTATGTTCTCTAAATTCATGTTCCCTTCTCTTACTATGATTCTATTCTGTTGCTCCATCCGTTCTTGTTTTCTTCTTTTGTTTTTTCTTGTTCCCACAGCTTCCTCTTTCCCTTCCCCTAATTTACCCTTAATTTCTAAGGACTTGGCGCGCATCAGTAAGGTTCCGAGGATGAGAGCGTACCTGCTTGTGGATGGGCTAAGATCATCCAAATCGAGTAGTATATCCCAAAGGAGCATAACAATGGAATGTAATGTTTGACCCTTTAGAGAAACAATAGTAGCAGCAGTCGGTATCAAAGCATCTGCAGCAACTGCCCGCACATCATCGTCAGGGTCCTCCAGTCCAGCTCTACAAGCAGGCAAAACATATCCTAGCAAATCAGGCAGCATCTCCTGATGCAAGAAAAGAGGCCAAGACACATGACAAAAAGAAGTTGGAACCAAACACGAAAATTAACATAAGTTGGAAAGAGCATCAACAGGAGCACATTTTCAGACAAGACTGAGCTCTTGCATCAGCCCAGATCAATCAATGCAAGCTACAGGTCATGCACAAATTCTCTAGATAACTAGTTCCATGAATCAAAAGTAGGGAATTGAGCAACTAACAAGTGTATTAGAATGGGGGAGAAAACCCATGATAGACCTACATGTACACTAATGAAACCAGATACAAAAATGTCTTACCTGTCGCACAGCAACCAAATACTTTATACCCAAAAGGCTTCCATGACGAATTTCCCATTCTGGTCTACACTGAACAAAGAGGAAACAAATAAAGAATTAAAAAGAAAAAGAAAACACCAGATGCAAAGAAAAGACAGGTACCATTTATGAACAATATTTACCTGCATTTGGAGGAGGACATTCAATGTTTCAAGCACTAAAGAGCGATGCATATACTTGAATGCAGCCCCTAATGCTTGTGCACAAGTTTCCCGTACTGGGGCAACAACCTGGTCAGATACATAATCTCCAAAACTGCCAAGCAACATAAAAGATATAAAGGAATGGACAGTCATGAACATAGAAAATTCAATAGATTGGAGTTTTAGGACTGGCTGTTATTATGCTCAGCATAATGAAAGAACAAAAGAACATAAACCAACCAATTGATTAAATCCACGAAATAGAAGCCTTACCGATCTAGTGATAGTACACACAAGAAACGAACAGCACAATCTTGCAGAAATTCACTATTCTTTATCCAAGAATGTTTAGCCACTTTAACAAAGTTCATCAGCTCAGTACTCTCTGGAAGGTTCCTAGGCGTATTCATGCCAAAAGAATCATTATCTCCACTATAAGATCTTGGGTCTCCCAATTCATTGGTCACCTTAGATGAGTCACTTATACTGGGAGGGTAAGACTCCAACTCCATCTTAACAGGACTAACATCAGCCTGTCCATTCACCTGCACTGCAGGTAGATTCCATCCACCATCTTCAGTTTTAACACTAGTGTTAACACTAGTGTTTAAATGACCACAATCTACAGATGAAACATTCATTGATTGAAATGAAACATATTCAAATTTGGGCCTTTTGAGATGTGGCTCCAAGTCATCTGACGAAACTTGCATATTCAAATCAATTTCTCTCTCTCTCTTGAATGAAGCAGGATGTTCCATTTCTTTCAAATCATCCAGAGTACCGTCCAAACTCAATTCAGGTAAAAGCACCCCAGCAGAACCACCATGATGGGTTAAAATTTCTCTCAAAGCCATTATACTGCCATGACGAACCTCCCAAACTGCCAATGTTTTGCAGGGAAAATATCATATGACAACAAAAAAACAGTCATAATTCTAAACTTTGCACAACATATGAAAACTTACTCGAGTCAAATACGTCAAGGATAAGCTGCTCAACAAAACTACGGAAAGGCCATTTTCCATCTCCATCACTCTCAAAGCTTTCTTCATCCACATCTAGCTGTAATGAAAAGAAGATATCAACTTGCATACAACAATTTTATGTGATATGAAACAGCAAGATTAAAAAAAAAAGCAGTGTAAGAATGAATGTATTGTTTGGTTCTTTTCCAATCTGCAACAAACGAACAGATAAATAAACGGCAAATAATGCTAAACAGCAAATACTGCACCCACCCTTTAACCCACTTTGACATTTTGACCTTAGGTGTTAGCCAGATTCTTATGCCTGACCATCTGACCAGTTCATGAACGCTAAATCACAAATTCTAAATGCATAACAGTTCCCGAATTCTATATATAAAAAATAAACAATGTAGACAGAATAAGAACAACAAAGAAACAAGTTCCCAGAAGAAGGCCCCGTGTTCAATCACTATTCTCCATTCTGTATCCTTACTCAAGCTGGAAGTTAATTGAAACTGACGAAGAAATAGGCAAATGGATAAACAAACTTGAAAACATACATAACCGATGTAACCTTCAACAATGTATACACACTGGCTTCATCCCACTATACCACAGGTTTAAGCAAAAGTCAAAGAGAAATGGGAATAGGTTAGTTTTAATTACTAAAACATGTCTCTAGAATCATATGTGAGACACATTGACATGCCTAATTTCCAAGAAAAGTGGTAGCTAAGTTGCAATAATCTACAGCAATCTAAAAGACCAGAAAGTATAAAACCCAATTACCTTACTGAAACTAAATGACTCAGAATTTGAGCCCTTTGGAGTTGAGTTTTGAGTAAGTGACACATCTGCATCCCCATCATCAGACCAACCTTTTGCTTGATCTTTTAAGTTTACTTTAGCTTTTCTCTTCAAGAGATTCAGTTCTCTTGCACTTGGTCTTTTGGATGTAACAGCAGGAACCACACTAGCAACTAGTCGCTGAATGTTATGTGCAGATGCAGGCATATATGATCTATGCTCTAAACCATTTCCTTGGGGATGGAACTTGTGGACAAAGAGATCTTCATCTTTAATCACATCATTGACATCCATAAGCTGCTCACAAAGATCCAAACCTGTCCAAAGAATTCAAGTTCAATGCACAGCAACTAAGGAACTGAAAAGAAATTTTACTGAACAATTAATTACCATCAAGACAACACGCAAAGAGATTATTGAAGGAAAAAAATAATGATTAAACAATCAATCCAATAATGTCATGCTAGAAGAACCAAAAGATCCTATAATATCATGCTAGAAGAGATGATCAGCATCAGACAGACAAATTGTGTTCTACTAAACAATCAAAATCTGCAACATGTAAGAAAATATTAAAACATTATAAAAAACCATTCTTTTCCCCTTTCCCAACCCAAAAAAATGAAAAAAAAAAGAGAGAGCCAATCATTAACCTAAACGGCGTCGCAGATTCTGTTTCTGGCGTGCCAAACGCTCTCTTGGATTCTTGGAATTATCAATTGCAATCTCATACTCCTGCAACCAGATAGGAAAGGTACACTTAAGTCATATCTAGGTAAGCTCAGATATGCATACATACGTTCTATCGTACCATTACCCACACGCAAAAACAGAATAATGGTATAACCATCAGTATAAATTTTCACATAGTAATTTAGAAAACTCCTAATTGATGTTCATGTTACCACTTCTTATGAAATCCAGCAGGACACACTTGCAAACAATAAATATTAAGTTATTAAAAAAATTAAACTAAATCAAACCAGTCCGGCATCATCTTAAGATTTTTGAATAAAAAGATATTACTTAATATCATTTTTGCCGCACATGTTGCAAGTTTTCATGGCTGGCTACGTTCACAAGTTTCACTTTGGTAAGTGAATGGAATTCGAACATTTTAACTAAATTTTAAGAGATGTGACCATCATTTCTTTGTCACAAAATGAACTTCTCTACTCCTAATATCTCTTCTTGGCCTTCAACAAATTCAGAACAAGAAGTGTGTGTATGAAAGGGGAGATACTTTCAATATAGTACAAGAAGCTTCTTATCTTGGAATGTGTATTCAAGTTCTTTTAAAGATAAGATATCAATCTTGGTCAGAATCCTGGAAATTCCTGGTAGATTACTGGTTAATCAATATTTTGTTCTCAATTCCAGCCTCTTTTTCTTGAGCATAAAATAAGAAACAAAACGGAAATTGACTCCTTTGTCAGGAAAGCAAATGTGGATGGTATGGATGAAGTAAAAAGACAGAAACCATGGGACTCTACTTTGCAATGAGAAATAAGATACCTAACCTCATAAAAAATTGGTTACCTGTCCGCCTGACGCCAATAAAGCACCAAACTCCAACACCTTGATGATATCAAAACTGTGGAAAAAAAAGAGGAATTGAAGTGAGAAGGGATAAGAATGGCAACCAAAGCCAAGACAAAACTTATACAAACAAAATTCAAAGATTCTATTTAAAAATTAAAAACAAAGCCATGTTGTAAAACATATCAACAACCTTCTAAATGAAGTGCATGATATGATGTTAGGGTAATTAGGCCCTGCTATCAAATCTTCAGCACCACCTGAAATCCCCATGGTTGTCATTTTTGCCTCAATAGAAGCAAGTAAATCAGTTAATGTTGTGTGTTTAACATTCTGAGCTATGGCTCCAATAGCATGAGCAGCAGCGACTCTTGTGTCCCAGTTCTTACTATGGAGATACTGTGATACCTGGAAGAGAACATAACAGTAATATGATTAAAGGGAACTGATTCAAAAAATATCATGATTCTCCAACCCCATCCCACCTCCTAAGAAAAATCCTGAGAAAGAGAAAGAAGGAAACAAAAATATGTGCAAAAGAAAACAATTGAAAGACCTACATCCAGTTAATGTTCGAATACAGCCAAGACGCACTGGAGACTACTTCACAAGTTGAAAACAAATAGAATGTGTACCGATAATATTTTGTGTAAGAATGATGATCAAGCCATCATAGAAGTATAAATTAAACAAAATTTTTAGGCCCAAGGCAACTAACCAAACCATGGGGCCACTATGGTAGGAAAATGGCAACCACAAGAAAATAAGGCATAGAAGGATTGAGCTCCAAACAAGGTTAAATTTTAGTCCAAAAATTTCTTAACTGCTGGTGAGAAAAATTACCTGGTACAACCATAGCAAAATCTTAAACAGACAGTACCTAGATGAACAATATAATTACAAATAATGCATTCAACTATGATGAAGCAGAAATAGATTAGGTAAAGCATTATTTGCCATAAATTACATGCAAGCCTCTACTTCCCACTGTTCATTTCAGAAGACCAACATCTCCAGCAAAGTTTTAGGTGTAAGTCAATAACCAGAACCATGAAATGAAGTTTAGTCCCTTATCATGTTTCATTTCAGAAGACCAACATCTCCAGCAAAGTGTTGGGTGTAACTCAATAACCAAAACCATGAAATGAAGTTCAGTCCTTTATCATGTTTAAAAGAGAAATTTTGGAAAACCAAATCCAATCGATTATGTTCAATAATAAGTTCCAATTGCATTGATTCAGTGCTTGAAGTCTCATATTTTATGTAATCTCCAAACCCTAGAAAGAGGATAAAAGAAAATTGATGATAGCAAAATGAAAGCTCATCCATATCAAGGTTTTAAATTGCGTCCAAAACTGCAATCGGACTCGGTATTGAGGTTGCAGTTTGGAACATTACCACAATTCCCAGCAATTGCAGCCGCATTTCCAGCAGCATTTACCACAATTGCGCCGTATCTAGAAAGACCTAGCCTTATGGATCAAGGTTTCAAATGGCGGATCGTGTATTACATTGTGGTTGCAGGTGATTGCGCATGTCCGCAATTTAAAACCTTGATCCATAAGGCTAGGTCTTTCTAGACATAGAAGATGATCATAGCAGATTTTGCCAATATAATTTGGGATCTAATTTATGGGAACATTAGTCCACCAAATCCTAACAATTCTAAAACAAACTTGTAATTTCTCTGGCATAAATTTCAAAGGTTATAGAATTAAATTCATTAACACCAACTCCAAACAAAGAATTGCAAAATAGAATACAAGAAAATCACATTTCTAAAGGTCAGGGAACAAATCATAATAATAACCACAATAGAAGAACCAGATTAAATGCCAATATGTCTCTACAAAATCAGGTAAAAACAAAAACCACATCAAAATTTCCAAGTTAACATTCCATTAGTACTCAGTTCCTGATATAAATAAGAAAATGATTATGGAATCTCAAACTTCCCAGTAAATTCAATCAACTAAGTACACATTGAAACCTACTCTAACTTCTTGCACCCTGTAGAAAGGGGAGGGTCAAAAATCATAGAAACTTTCAGTGACAGGTTTCAGAGTATAAATTTCCCTCTTTTATTACTTTATAAGCAAGAGGATCATATTGCATATATTCCCATGTATTTTATTCAGAAGCCTACATTAACTTCTCTCAAAGACCTTTTTCCCCAATATTAAGATGAAATGCAGTGAATTGGTTAATACGTAGATAATTCCAGATGTTTCAATGACATTCCACCAATTAAAAAAGGAGAATAAGACAACAAGACTGAAGAGTGTGAAGACATAATGTGTTACATGTAAGTTGCAACAAAGCTTCCAATTTTGAAGTACTCCACACCATCTAACCAAGTTAACCATACAATATATAACAAATGCCCTATGAGAGGTCCACAGATAGAGGTCCACACTGAACACCCAAAAAAAAATATATACATCGCAAACTTTCAGTATTAACCTAGCTGATCTGAATAGAAAAATACAGAACATGAAGTTAGGTTCTTTGCACTCCCAATGACAAAATTGATTTTACACTAATGTAGGTGGTTCCTATCAACTTTATATTACTTATTTGTCGTCCCTCTTAGTAACATCCTGTAATGGAAGTGACTTATTGTATTTTATTAACAACCTAATAGATTCCGTAAAACCACACTATTCTGGTTATGAAATGAAATAAAATGCTACAATTTCTCAGATTAAGTGTCCTTCTTTTTCCTCATCCACCCTACCTATATCTCTTCTGCTAACAGAAATTATGACAACATTTCCAACAATTTCTATCAACAAACAGTCGTCATTTTGCAAAACTTAAAAAGAAAGAAGACTCGATCCCATCCAAACCTATAAAGCTTAATCCTCAAGCCCTGATGTCCAACCTCATAATTTGATACTGCTTAAATCATAAAACTTCTCCAAAAGAATGCATACAGAGTTGTCAAGTATCCACGATACAAATTCTTCCATTCTCCCACTTCTAAGAAAAAGAAAAAAGGTTGGACAAACAACATCAATAAAATTTGCCAATCTAGATGCCACATTGTTGGATTCATTTATTTTAATGCTTTCATCACTATGCCCGTATCAAACTTATAAACAACTCAGAATTCTTCCCATAAGTTACCAATTGATTCACACCTTCTCACTCAATATTTTCTTTAACAATCAAGATTTCATCAAAGGTGGACTCAGAATAAGGACAAAATTATTGACAAGAAACAAAATAAACCACGGTGCTTCTGCAAATAAGGATTGCAAGTTTTGAAACACCAATAATATCCTGCCCCATCATGTGTCAAGTAATCTCATAAACCAGTTCTACTATTTTCACAAAATTTCCATTGATTAGACTTGCAATTTGACGATATAAAGGAAGATCAAAAGCTAGCTCTAACTATGTTATCTCCCGTCATGCTCCACATTCTCTAACCTATTTCCATAGTTTGTGTACAGGAAATGCAACATTAATTGACAAATGGAATGGTAAAGGATGTTGCATTCAAGTTTCCTTATTCCTACTAGCCAGAGTAAAGTATGAAACAACCAAAAAAAGGAACAGATATTTAAACACTATTCCACTCTCTGCAACATTATTCTTTTCAAGGACATGAATCAAGCTATCTAGTCATTTTGAACAATTAATTAGGTGAAGGAAATCGAACAATTATCAAGCGGAAGAATAATGCAAAATTAAGGTACCAATATATCTCCAATTACGTAAATATTAAACAACTGGCAACACTATTTCTGTCAATATTTAAACCGAGGAACCGAAGTAAAATGGCACACCTTCTTCAAAAGAGAGTTCAAGTCTTGAGGATGCGATCTAGCAATCTCTCCAATTTGCCTCGCAGCAGTAAATCTCGTGGCTTGCGTCGAACCAGCTGAAAATAATTTATTGAATACAAGAACACAATAGCATTACTTCCGACCGCAAACATTGCATCGAAATTTCGTAACTGTCGCACTTTATACTCAAATCTATTCAGATCGATTACAGCCACACAGCTCAAAGCTATAAAAAAAAAAAAGAAAGAAAGAAAGGAATAGAAAGCGTACTGTCCAATAGAGTGAGCAGACGACTGAGACGCGAAGATTGTTGCTGAGCCATTCGAAAATAAACCCAACCGAAATGCTCAGCACAGAAGCGTCATCGTCAACCATCCAAATTCACCCAAACGACTATGAAACATAGAAGTCCAACGAACCAATGCTTGGATTTAGTTGAGGAGAATGAAGTAAAGAGATGGGAGATTGTTTGTTCTAGGTTTTGAATTTGATGAGGACAAACTCAGGGACAGAAACTAAGCATTTACTGATTTACAAACGTGAAAAAGAGAGATAAAGAGATAAAGAGGGGGAGGTTAGGGTTGGGGTTCGCACGAAGTTGAAACGGCCGCGTTGTGAATTGTGACGGTTAGGCTTAGGGACAGAGAAGGGGGAGGAGGAGAAGGAGGACGACGAGGAGTTTCGTACTTTCGTTTCTTACTTTGCCTTGATAACATCTTTCGTGTACTTTTATAATCTTTATTTTTAAGTGTAACTTTTTATGAAAAAGAATAATATTAAATTACTAATCCTTTTTAAAACATTATGTTTTTCATGAATATATATGAAAGGAGAGCATGGGTAAGGGGGGAAAGAAAAGAGCTTCTTAACATATTATTATTGAATGAATATTATTTATGAAAGTCATCCGCACTTTTTTATATATTTAAATTATTTAATTAAATTTAAATAAATTTTTATTTCTTAATAATTTAACAAACTAACTGCTATAATTATGATTATATCCATTCTCATTTCTTAGTATATTTATTCTCATCCTTATTATTATTGCCTCTTGTTAACCAAACACTCTCTTAATATTAAATTTTACTAACCCAGCTTTGACAACCTTAGAACTTTATTTGATATATAAGATATTAATTTTAAGACAAGCCATCTTATTCCGAACTAATTTTAATATCATAAGAAATTCATAAATTTTCTTGAATTTCTTTTGTTTAGCTTTGAATTTCTGCAAAATATAGCATTTATATATAATTCATTTTTTAAAATAATAAAGCATAGTTATTTCAAATAATAATAAAAATAAATAAATTTTAAAGTAATTATATAATTAAATTAAAATTATACTTTAAAATTTTATTAACCAAATCGGAATATGTAGTACATCCTTCTTAGTTATTTAACCTAAACATTTTTTACTTAATTTAAATATTTTCTTGTAATAACTTGTTTGATTTATTTTATATACTTGTCTTATTTCTTATTTATTATTTTCATGGTCATCTTCTTTGATACACACACATATATATATATATATATAATATTATAGGTTGTTCAATTCCTTTATTTATTTCGATCATATGATTTGATATATCTTTACCTTTAATTAAGGGT
>JAOQMR010000002.1:10521865-10536429 GCA_027563865.1 Erythroxylum pelleterianum | reverse complement strand
GTCTAAGTGCAATGCTGAGACTCGAACCAGCAACCTTGATGCACTTTCCTTCACAAGGAACCAGCCAGGCTACCCGTCGTGTCTTGGGTTTTTGGGTATGAGGCGTTGCTAGGTTAAAAGTTTGGAGGCTCTTTCCCGAGACCGAGATGGCACTCTTTATTCTCGGACCTTTCTTAGGGGTTTAAGTAACCCGCACTAGTTGTAATAAAAAAAGGAACAGACGGTGACAGATACTAAAATTGTTTTAATTTCATTCTAGATCACAATGTTGTCACTGCTTCCTTGACTAAAGGTTTTTTTTTCTTTTGATGTGTTTTTCAGGCCCATAAACATCTCAATTGGGCCGGCATATAGTCCAAGTCCGTTCTTGATTTAGTTGGTTTGGTATCTGATGTGACCATGATGATTTACTCTCTTGTGAAGTCAAAAAGTCTCCTCAGGTACATACGCCGCTGGTGAAGAGTTTGGGATTTCTTGTCTTTTTTACGTGCTATTTGATAGCTGTCTATGTGCAAAGAACTATTACATAATCCTCAAGTCCGTGTAAAGTTAATGTCGATAATGATATTTAATGGAAATCTAAGAGGCTCTTAAGCTACTGTTGGGTTTCAAAGATCTCCATCTATTACGGTATACATGAAAGAGGAGTATTGCTTGAAAAGTGGCAAGTCCCGAGAGGAAAACTTGAACCCGTCACACGCCAGGACTTGATTGTTAACATTCCTTACTTATTGCGTGCGTTATAATTAAGTTACGTGAAATTTTTACAAGTTAATAAATTAAATGATTTAAGTTATATTAAAAGGTACAAGCACGTGACTGTAATCTAAACAGACCATGTTTAGGAACTCTTCAAAAGGTAATTGAATACAATAAAAAATCTTAATCAATTTCTTCTCCTGAATTTTCATTTAATCTATACTTATTAAGTTTTGTTTGATCATCAAATTATTATTAATAGGTTGAACTTCATTCAATACCACTTTTTTTTAATCATTCAGAAGAGCAGTCGTTCTAACAAGCCAGTCAATCTAGGACCAATTCGACTTTTTCATAATTCATCGGCTTTGGTTCATGTTAAGAAATACTACGAGAGAAACACATGCTTTCCTTAGAACTAAAAAGACCCCAAATTCAGATTTTCAATACGTTAGCAGCAAATAAATGAAAACAAAACTAAGTCATTACCTAACAAGTCAATCCAACACATGCTTTTGCAACGAGGACTTAGGAATAACAAAATAAATTATTGACATGGAAATTATTCATGATAGTAAAGAAATTATGGTTGTCTCAAGAAAAGTACATTAAGAGATCCGTATTTAGGGAGAAAGAGTAACAAAACAAAGAGAATACTCCTTAAGCATCAGTAATAATCAGGATGGTTTGAAGCACCACTTTGAATTTGTGAACATTAACCACCACTCTCAATAGTAACTTCCTTTTGGCAAGTTACTGGTGTGTCACCGATAGCTTTCCTCTTTCAACAAGACATATGGAGGTCCCAATTGGAGGTAGCTCGAAGCATTCCACCATCCTTTAGGTCCAACAGGAGCTTGGTAGCTTTGATTCTGAGTTCCCTTCCATCTGTGAGTCTTGGAGAGTCAAGGGAAGACTTCAATTCCTTACAAGGAGGTTACCAAATCGTGGAGGAGTGTAGTTTCAGCAGATAACTCCTCCTAAAAACTGAAACTTTTCCGCTTTATCCTAGTAAATGAGATTGTTTCCTACCTATGGAGCTACCGTAGACAGGAGCTAGAACCTGATCATGCAGTTTGATTAGTTACTTTTTGAACAAAAGACCTCAATTTCCTCATATACAAGCTTGGGCTCAATCTAGATGAGGTAACAAGGGTTTGGATAAAGTTCTACTGACTGAAGAGGATTCATTCATTTTCAAATTAAGGGATGAGGGGATAGTCTTTCCTTAATTATGAAACTGGACCTTGGCACATTGGAGGTCAAGCCATATTTATCCAGAAGTGGTTTCATGGTAAGGAATTAGATAGAAATGGAATAGAGTTCTTTCCCATCATTACAAGAGAATGGACATTTAGTGGAAGCTAAGGGGTCGTTTGGTTCCACTTCTGTTTTTCTGTTGTTATTTTTTGTTTCTATTTTCTGTTTTTGGTTTCTGTTTTTTTCTTAAAAAAACAAAAACATGTTTGGTTGAAATTTGTAATATAAAAACTAAAAACAAAAACCTGTTTGGTTGAAATTTCTAATAAAAAATTAAAAATAAAAATATGTTTGATTTTATTTTCATGTTTTTATTTTTTATAATTATACTTTTATGTGTAATAATTATAATATAATACATTATATATTTAAATTAATTAATTATTATTATAGCTAAAATAATAATTAATTAATTTAAAAGTATAATGTATTATATTATATATTTAACTAAAATTCCTGATGAAAAATATATCTTATTTTAATAGAATAACACTGAGCAGCGTCGAAGCTAATTCCCCGCAAGCCGCCAGTCTTCAGCTCACGCTCCTGCTCTCTGGCGCCGGTGCAGCTGCTTTATCCTCACTGAACTCACGCCCGGCTGCCTCTTTACTCTACTTCTGTCGCTACTATGCGTCTACTGTTTATTGACGAGATGAATAAGGGTCTCAATCAACTTAAAAACCTTCCTCTCTTGTGTGTTCCTCTGCTCTCCAAAACGACGCATCTCTTATCTCTACTGCTCTTGTTCTCAAAACGACGCCACTCCTGCGCTGCCCATCTTCACTGCCTTTCTCTGCTGTGTGTCGTTGTTCTGCTACTGCTTGTGTCTTCTTGGACGCACAATGCATGCGTTTCAAACCTGCCTTCCATATTGATCGTCGTCTTTTTGCAATGAGAAGAGAGATTTTTGCGTCGTTGGATGGCTGGAGAGGTTGATTGGAGAGTGTGTGGTGCATGGTTGTTTTGGGCTTTGATCTGATAAGATAGAAATTTGAAACGTAAGTTTTCTGAAGATGGCGTCAAAGCGGATCTCGAAGGAACTCAAGGATTTGCAGAAGAAACAAATACAAACCTAGAGCAATCTTTAGAAAAAACACAGCAAGGCTTTGAAGATGCTAAAGTCGGCAGATACTGAAGTCGGTGGGCGCTGAGAGAAGTTATTTTTGTGAAAAAACTGTTTTAGAATCTACAAAAACTTGTTGTCAAATATTAAGAAAACGTATTTTTTATGTTTTCATAAAACAGTTGTAGATTTTTTATTTTTGAAAACAGGACAATGCAACAATAACGAACCAAACCCGTTTTAAGGGAAAGTTTTACTTTTTATAAAAACCACAACAGAAAACGGGGAAAAAAAACCAAAACAAACACCCCCTAAAGTTGTCATTAAAAGCATGAATTTTGGTCATTATTAATTTCTGTGACGATTTTTTCAAGTCGTCACTTGTCGTTACAAATACTTCTATCACTGATGAAATAGTAATTATATTTAAAAAGTTGTCACAATTACTTATGATTTTTGCAACCACTGTTTTTGCCACTGAAATCGTTTGCATAAGTGACAAAATTGTATGGTCACAATAACATTACTCATTTGTGACGATAATGTCAACAAAAAATATATTAATAGTGATACATAAAAACGTCACAAATATTAATAGTGATACATCAAAAACATCAAAAACACTATTATGTTGTGACAATATTTTCACACTAAAATTATATAAAATTGTGATAAGAAATATTGTCACTTAAGTAAGTCTTATCTGTGAAAGATATTTTGTCACTAATATTATCATTTAATAGCGATGAATTAGGTTGTCACATATATTATTATTATTAGTGGGAAAAATAATCACCAATATTTTATTAATGGTGCCAATAAATTTTCATCACAACTTTAAAATTTATACCGTACAACAATTTTGTCACTACTATGTTCATTATTTTCATAAGTAAAATTTTGAATATAACAATTATTTTAAAACCTATAGTAATCCCATACAAGAAATAAAATTAAACATTAGATTTAAAATTTCTTTGTCCGCCAAACTTAAAACTCAAAGCAAATAATAAAACTCAAAGCCTTAGAGATTGTCCTTGGCAATTATAAATTAGTATCCTACAAAACAAACAAAAAAATTAATTAGAATGTAAAATATTAATATATTAATTTAATAATAAATTATTATAATACAATAATAAATTATTAGTTATACTTAGATTATTAATTGGAGTACTTGGTGAAGACAGATTAAATAACATGCTAGGAATCACTTTGGTATTTGCTAAATGCTCAAAAATTCCTTGAAGTTGTTTCAAGGTCATAGCTTGCTTGTCCAATGTTGCACGTTAAGAACATTTATATTAAGGAATACATGCCAAGGTATGATAAAAATCATTCACCATCGTACCTTCCATACAAATTGAGGCACAATTTAGATGGTTCGGACATGTTAAGAGGAGACACCCCGATGCTTCAGTAACAAGATGCCAAAAAGTAATATTTACAAACTGTACGAGCAAAAAAGGAAGACCTAAAAAGAATTGGGAGAAAGTGATCAAAAATGACATGGATAGGTTGGATCTTATCGAAGACTTGGCCCACAATAGGAAACTTTGGCATGCTAGGATACGGGTTAAGGGTCTCTCTTAAAAGAGGACAGTCACTTTCTTGTAATTTATAATAACCCGTATCCTTTGCATTTATTGTGTAGTATGTACCTTCTAGGGTGTATAGCTTAGTTTGGTTCTTATATAGCGTAATTAAGGCTTTGATAGCCTTGGTAAAAGTTATTCTTGTGCGGGTCTTTCATGGTCAGTATGAGTCTCATCTGGTATGTATTTCTCTTAACATTTATTGCTAATCTTAGACATGTTCTATATGTACGTTATTTTGTGTTATATTTATTACTCTTGCTTATTATTTTTTAATATTACGATTATTGTTTCTCTTTAGTATTTATTTGTATTGTGTTGTATTTTTTATTTATTTGTTTTTCTTACCTTTTATGTTTATTTGATTGATTTATTTATTTTACTTTATTTCTTAGATATGTATGCACATCCATTTATAATTTTGTAAGATCCTCATATCATATTACATGTGGGCCTATCAGAGACAACCTCTGTACTAGGGGTAAGAATGCGTACTATCGGACCTTCCTAAATCTTGCACCTTAGCGGGACTTCAACTAGGTGTTGATGATGATGATGTCTAATATAATTGTATGTTTTGTGATAGAATATTTAAAGAGGAAGGAATTTATATAATTAATGAACATCTTGTTGGTATACTGGATAATATTGTTTCTTATAAAAAAAAAGTTACCATTTGATGTATGTAAGAGGATTAAAAATTATTTACAGAAATAAGTAAAAAAGAAAAAGAAAAATAAAGAGGCTCATAATTTATCTTTTAGAGATGATGAAGCATAAAAAGTATTAAATAAAAGAAAAAGAAAAGCTATTATTGATATAAATTCCTATCTTCCTCTAAGAAATACTCCTAGTTCTCAACCTAGTTTAAAAGATATTTTGGTTAATAAGGATGATATTTTGCGATATAGACAAGTATGGGCTAGATAGTTTTATCATTCATATATTCATTTAAATGCTTTAAATTGACCCTATTTTCAGTAAGCAATAGAAGTTATAACAACGGTATGTTACAAACCATGCAATTAATTATGTATCAACTTTGTTTGTTACAATCAAAGTATTAACATATTTATTGGTCTCCATGTAAGGTAAATTGTATAAATATCATTTTCAAAGATATTGGTTGTATGGACCATATTTCTAATCTTGTTTTACTTGCATCTAAGATCACAATTTTTGTGTATAATCATATTATATTATTTTCTTGGTTAAGAAAGCAAAAAGATTGGGTAAAGATTATGTGTCATGTTGCTACTAAGTTTGCAACTACATTTATAACTTTAAAAAGTGTTTATGAGCATAAACAAGTACTTCAAAATTTAGTGACAAGTAAACGTTTTTGAAGTCATAAATTATTAAAAGGTGTAAAAGGAAAAGAGGTTTACAATATTATCATGGACAATAAATTATGGGATGCTTGCTTGATTATCGTGAAGATTATGACTAAACTTAGAAGGTAGTTGAGGATTGTAAACTCAAATAAGAAGCCTAGATTTTATAAAATAATTATAAATTTTTTAAAGGGAATGAGAAATTGTACAAGCCTTATATAGATATTCTTAACAGGCAATGTGATAAGCATTTTACTCAAAGGATCCACTTAGTAGCTTACTTTCTCAATCCTTATATAATGGAGATATATATGTATATTTTAATATTATGGGTTGTTTCTTTGATATGATTGAATGCAAAAGAATGTTCTCTAATGAAGAGTAATTAAAGGCAACAAATGAAATTAAATTGTATTGTGAAGGTTTAGATAGTTTTGTTAAATCTTCTACAAAGAGAGATTTTATAACGAAAAAAATGCAACCCAGTAAGTTTTCATTAGTTTATCTTTTACTTATTAGTAATACATATTCGACATTTATAACTATTGATTTAAAATGTAGATGAGTGTTGGAGATTATCTAGTGAAAGTGTTCCAACGTTGAAAAGATTTATTATTACATTACTCAAACAACTTCCGTATTAAGTTGTCATTGTAATTGGAACATTTTTTAATCCATTCATACGAAGAAATTGCTTAGAACATCATCAAAGACTTAATGTTATTTATGTTACTTATAATGATGAAAAATAGGTATTTTATTAATTGAAATTTATTTTTAAAGTAATTATACTTTTTATTATTGATTTTATAATTTATCTGTTATGAATTTAGAACATTTATTAAGAAGAGAACATATGATCAAGTTGATATTGATTATATTGATTATAATAATTTTTAGATCGAAGAATTATAAAGAATTTGAAAAAGCAATTTATGAAGAAAATGTATTTATCACTACAAATAAATTAATGACATCCACTAATGGAATCTTCTTTTGAACATATTTAACAATAAAGCATAATGTATTAGTGAATAATTTCACATATTATCAATTTGTAATTTATTTAAATGCAGAAGAAAATATTGATGTATATGTTTTGAATGAAAGTGTGATTTATGACTTTTTAGATAGTGTCAAAGCATTTGAAACTTTTGATGAAGATGAGATACTTCTTTCAGAAATATAATATTGATTTTTATTATTATTATTCTAGGTTTTATGTTAGATTTAATTTTAGTTTAAATTATTAGATATATTATTAATTTATTTTAAATTAATAAACATTTGTGAATTTTTATTTGAATAAAATATTTTATTTTATATTATTTTTTACTCATTCTTATAATTTTTACTTATTATTTATTATGTAACAATTTTATAATGCTCTAATATTATTTGAATCTTTAAACCTTAAACATCTTATCAATTTGATGTCCAGTCAAATTGAAATGTATAATGATTTGATAGATAAGTTTCTTTTTAGCTAATATATAATTATAAGAATTATTATTATTATTTATATGGATATGGATATAAGATCATATGATATAGATATGCATACAGATCAACAGAAAGAAATGGGAAGGTAAGTTGCAAATATCAACAGAGAAAATGAAATAAGTATGTGGAAAAACAAGTAAGGAATTCTCTACGAGAACATTATAAATCAATTGAAACATTGACAATATTTTCAATAATAGGAAAGCTCAATTGACAATATTTTAAACTTGTAACAACTCCCTTGTTACGAAAAGAAATTCTTACATTTTTTGCCATTTATAGGCGTGTAATCTTCCAATTCATTAAAGGAAATAGGATTATATCATTCTAATTTCTGTACTTTAATTTGAGGGTCTAAAGATTTGATAACTTGGTTGGACTTCCGCAATAACAAGACAATATTGAGCATATGATCGATGTAGAATATCTACAAATTTTCTTTGAAGTAGTGGAAATATTTATTGCATTTTTGAGAGTTTTATGGAATCAATAATGCCACATTTCATGCTAAAAATTAGAAAAAAAAAAGGAAGTTCAATTATTACAATAAACCCAAAAATCACAAGAGCATGATAAATATAACAAGATTTAGATTTCCATCACTCATAATTCATCTCTACCTATTACCTAGTTAAAACCTAATTCAGTGTGCAATTGCTTCTTCATTATGAACCACTTCAAGCAACTCTCAGGCCATTTTCGGCATCCTCGATATCCCTGAATGTATCATACAATGGTGATTTAGATTTTCATCACTCAATTCATCTCTACCTATTACCTAGTTAAAACCTAATTTAGTGTGCAATTGCTTCTTCATTATGAACCACTTCAAGCAACTCTCAGGCCATTTTCGGCATCCTCCATACCCCTGAATGTATCATACAATGGTTGATTCAATGTCTCAGGAAGGAAAAGTGAAAGCAATCCTCCAGCGATCCCAAATACACCAAAAATTGTAAACGGCCATGCACCTCCCATAACCACGATAATTGGTGCCAATATCGCCCCAAATTGCGCTGCCTGTGTCGCAGCACCAAGCGCGGCGTTTCGGACCACCGTTGGAAACAACTCTGCAGTGTATATAAAGAGCAAATTATAAGTTCCGGCGGAGCCAAATATCCCACACACCCCACATAGCATCCTCAACACTTTCCATATCCCAACGTTACTCATCAAGCTTCCCACCAAACAAAATGCGCCACTGAACCATTGTGTCCCTATTGCTAATGGTTTTCTTCCTGTTTTGTCCAACATAAGGGCTGTTATTAGATATGCTGGCATTTCAGCTACTGCATTGATCAGCACAGTGAGATAGAGGTTGGTGTCTAGATTGACAGCGTTCAAACTGAGTCCATAGTACACGGTTGCGAAGAAGAAGTTGATAAACACAGCTAAAAACAATCTAATACGGGTAACTGGGGATCGAAACACATCAATCAGAGACCCTGTTATTGCTTGTTTTGTTTCAAGTTCTTCCTTGTCTCTTTGAGTACCATTCGTCAAGTCGTTGTTTACTTCTTCATCTAGGGCAAGGATAATATTATCAGGAAGGTGTTTTCCGTTACCTTTAGCAATGGAGCTCATTACTTTCATCGCTTCACTCTCTCTTCCTCGAATTAGGTACCATCTGGGTGACTCAGATACGAAAGGAAGAACAAGAACAACAAATAGGATGGCAGGAACTGAAGATGCAATGTAGAGTGCACGCCACGAACGGAAGAGATAGGCAATACCAGAGACTAAGGCGATTCCGGAGGAGAAAAAGTAGAAGGTGGACATGCCAGCGGCGCCACGACTTCTGGGTCCAACGGGTTCGGTGGCAAGGACGAATGAACAGAGACCAGTGCCCCCAGTGCTGAGTCCTGTGAATAGTCGGAGAAGAAGATAGATCCAATAGTTTGGAGCTAATGCTGTTAAGCAACCAAAGACAGCATTCATAATGCATACTACTGTTAGAGCTCCTTTTCTTCCGAGGCTTGAATCAGAAAGATGGCCAAATATGCCTGCACCTGAAGAATTATCATAATTTCAATGTTAGTCTTGATGTTACTGAAACTTCATCAGTAGATGCCTATTCATGCTCTTATGAATGTTAGATACAAATAAATATAAAAGAGACTAGGAAGAAAGCGAGCCTATGGATTTAATTCATAAGGAAAGGTGCTGAAGTTTATTCATATTTTTAATTAAACGTTTCAAATTCAGTTAATAAAATAAAGGAAATGTCAGTTCCCTGCATGGAAAGTTTTCTAAGCACCAAGCTATGGAACAGATCTTCTGTTCCTACCTAGTTACTGTTTTCTTTTTATTTCAACCATTTAATACAATAAATTGAATTTTTAAAAATAATAGAGAACAGAGAGAATAGATTTTCGGATAGAAGATTTGTTCTCCCAGGTTATACCATCTAACTTTCTCCTCTGTTCTTAGTTTCAATTATTGATATATGAATACCATTACTAGGGGTAGTTATTAATGCTTAGAAGTTGAACGAAACTCGTTCAAGGTAAGAAATACCAATACTCCATGTAGCATTGGTGCTTTCAATATGAAGTCAGTATGATGTAAAGTTTGAAGGAGAAAGTTGAAACAACGTCATAAATGATCGAGTATTAAACAATTCATAGATATATTTTTTGACTTATAATTAAAAAGGCAATAATGTAATAGGAGAGAAAATTTGATATATTACCCGCAAAGTTACGGCTAAAAGAGCGTTATTAATGATGTAGCCAAAACGTGGAAGAACATTACAAAAAAAAACATGGGTTTGTGTTTGTATATAATATAATTATTATCACCAAAAATAATCTAATGGTGCACAGCACACCATTCAATGACATGAAGTAGCAAGTAATATGCCAAGCGAAGGGTCCCCACTCCCCAGAACCGACAAAGGGCAATGAAGGACTAGAGGACAAGAGAAATAAAGACATTTTGTACAATCAAAACTGTACGCTTATCTGTCATATCGTCTTCCAATTTTGGACAAAAGACATAAATATTACGTGAAAGTACCAGTCAAACCCATAACTCGCATTTACGCTTAGAAATTTGTAGTGTGAAGATGTACTACTGTCGTCTCCCCCCAACACCAAATATTTTGTATTTTAAGGACAGTTATGATATATTCTTAAACTAGCTATGTGTAATTTCTATATGAATAAACTTTTCCTTTTGTGGAAAAAAAAATGCAAGACAGACCATTTTAGATGTATATATTAAGGGATGAAAAAACATAAACCAGACATTGGAGAAGACATAAATTACGGTTTGCCAAAAAGAAGCAGGGAGAATGGAGAAAGATTAGCGAAACCACAGAACTTACCAATCATGCAGCCACCAAAGAAGACAGCCTGAACAAGTCCAACCTTAAACTTCTCACCGCAAACCAAACCCCACTGAGCCACCGTGGAGCTTCCTGCACCACCAACCCAGTCCCACGAACCTGGTTCGAACCCGCAAACAGTCTTTGCCCACTCAGCGCAACCCGTCCCTACACACCGAAACTCTGGCTCCTGGTCTGCAAAAATCATGACCATGGTGTGTAGACCTTCAAGAGCCCAAGCCAAGCTGGCCAACACGAAGTGTCGCAATTGCCACGCCCCAAACTCGCCGCAGTGCTGTTGCAGCATGTCGTCGATCGTCAGCTTCTGAGGCTGTCGAAGTCCCTGGACGGGCTTATTCCATGTGGTTTCTTCAGAAGGTTGGACCAGGGGTGACCGGAGATCCGATTCCGTTGACCACTTGGTCGGCACGTTTGTCATTGGTTTTTCGTTGTGGTTTCCAGAAGAGACTTTCAGCAAGGGTTATGCCCCTGAGGATGCTCTCTATTCATATATAGAAAGAAAATACAACGAGAGATCTTATTTTGTGTTTCTATTAAATATTAGCCATCCTAAATACAATCCTACACCAATCAAAATTCTACGCATACTATTATACCTTAAACTTAGGAATGAATTATTTTTCAATGTTGTAAAAGTGATAATAAATTTTTTCATTTATTTAAAACAAATTATATCATCAAAATTTATATAAACTCAGTTTAAGATCCCAATCATATCATAAAATGTTAATAGAGTTGGATCAATTTTATTTTAAATACAATTATTTAGCAATAGTTTGTAATTAATACACTTCATTACAATATAGAAAATATTACAACTTAAATTAAAATGAAAGATAAATCCGAGAAAGTATCAACAATATTGAATTATTAAATATTTTTTCTTTGGTGAAATGAGTTGACCATAAGTTTTGTAAGTTAAAATTCACAAATTGTTTTTTATTGATTGTAATATTAATTATCTTAAATAAATTTTGTTTATTTTTTTATGTATTTTTCACTCAAATCTTACAAAGAAATAAAATCAACGGACCAACTTAATCCGTCTAATGTCAAAAATGATTTTATATTTTCTAAATTAAAAAGGACTAATTTTTTTGGCTTAAAATTGATGAGTTATTGAAATTTTTATTTTAGGAAAACTAAAATGAAATATATTATTGACCCTAAAAATGAAATTTCCAAAGAGCTTATAGTATACAACGAACGGTATCTTAAAGAATTGTAGGGTTGTATTAGTTTTGCAAACTTTCAGATTTTGCCGCAGTCGTTTCTAGCACAATAAAAAATTAGAAAAATTAAACGCACAAATATAAATCATCACCGATATTTGTTAATGTAGTTCGGCACACCTTGCCTACATCTGTAGGGCCCTCACCTAGCTTAATTCTTCCACCAACGACAATGTTTTATAGAAAGCTTTATTAAGCCGACACTATTTAACCCTTGATAATATCTCTCGTCCTTACAACCCATAAAATAATTTAACACCTAATAGTACAACCGCTTCGTACGAATCTCAACAGAGATTTTTCTAAACAATCTTTTGAAACAAAAAAAAAGTGAGGAAATCACTCAAGAGATTAAACAAACAACTTAACACTCAATAAAATACTTGACAAAAAGATAAGGAATAATTTCCTGCACAATCGTGAATCCATGAGCAGCTAAATAATCACGCAGGTAATATCACTAGACTTCCAGTTCACACACAATATTCTTTAACCCACAATAATGCCTTTCAGACACGAAATTTCAAGCACACACAATATATCTCCAGCTATGCCCCAATTTTCTTAATATTAAACCTCATGTGATCTGCCCATTCACCATAACCACTAAAGCTGAAGGATTAACAAATGACTCACGTATATATGTGGGAAAAATCAAATCACACACAACCCATCAGTTAAACACCCAGCCAAAATCTTTACCAAGTAAATAATGCTTCAAGTGCAAGAGTTGGGTCACGTAGGTATCAACACACCTTCAGCTATCTTCAATTTTCTTCATACCTAGTAATATCACACACAAGCCTCCCTCAATAAAGTAAAGCATGTAGATCAAAAGCATCACACTTTTCTTCTTCCATTCACCATCAAAACTCACCAAAAAAAGCTCAACAAAACACTCATGTCTTTTCTGCAAAAACAAAGATAGTACCCAGTGACCCATGCGATAAGACCAACACAGCAGAAATTCACACCAACATCCACCAAGATAAAAAATCACCTAATAACTCACGTGTTTGCTTTAAAGAATAGAGTCACACGGCAGTGAATCAAAGATATGGAAACCTTCACACCCACTTCACATGCAAGCCTCCCAGAAAAAAGTCCCACAAAATAATTACCATTTGTGTTGCAAAAGGGAGGAAAAACCCAGTGATCACCGTGGTCAAACCAAGACCCACAACATCTACCCACGCAATCTTGCCTTATCCATATCTCGAAAATAAACATACACCAATCTTTATTCAAGATATAGTTCTATTTGTGCATCAACTCTATCCAGGAATTCAATTCAAGTAAGACTTCTTGATTTATAGTTTTAATCATTGTCTTGAATATCCAATAACCAAAAATGCCAAAATTAAATAATAAGACATATCTTAATAATCTTCTCCTTTTTGGCATTTTTTTCACAAATAAGAAACTTCCCTTGAATCACATAATCGAATATATATAAGTATTGAAGTCACAATACTCCCCCTCAATCCAATATCAAGCTCCAAAGAACATCTATTAAATTATTCAAGTTTAAGAAACATCTAAAGAAATAATAATGAATATCTTTCAAATATCCAATCATCTAAATTTCTCCCTCTTGGAACAAAAGGATGCTAAAAAGCAAGACTAATAGTCATGGAGATACCTTAAAGTTGCCCTTGAATTGAACAGTTACTAAAAGAGATATAATGTCTCTCCCTTGGGATAAAAACAATATCAAAATGAAGAATGTCTTTAATGCGATTAATCTCAGCCAATAAAGAAGCATAAAAATCAATAGTAGGTGTAGCGAAAAAATCATAAGCGCGTAGTGTAATAGCAGAAAGCCAAGATGACAATTTACTACCAGTTAATACATATGCTAACATATTATTGATCACTTTAATTCTGTCTTCATAAAAATGATCAAATTCATAGACCTCATCATCAAGCATAGCCTCATGTACACATCAATTAACTGAATCTTCGAAAACCTATAAATAAAAACTCAGAAAGCCTAAACGATAACTCCTTCAAACCTTTTTTGTTTTTTCTTTTTAATAAACAACATTAAACTATACTTCAAAAACGTAAAGTACACAGTACCTGTGCCCCTCGAAGAAATTCAAACCTAAGCTTATTCCTCGTCATATTATCTCGATCATCAACTGTCTGGTTGATTTCTTCATCCGAAGTAACTAACTTATCGTTAGTCTAAACATTTTCCTGAAAATCAGTAATTAATTGTGAATCTGGACAATTTCTTGTTTTTCCTTCACTTCTTTGTATTTGTATTTGACCCTTTTTAACTCAAGAGAGCTTCGATAACATGGTTTCTGCTGGAAATTTAATGGAGAGTGCCTAGATTTTCAGTTTTGACTCATTTGAAATATCATTTGTAACAATTTGTAACATTTTGATCTTATGTTCCCAAATACTCCACAAAAGGGACATATAGGTTTGGAATTTCGATTTTCTGTTGGACCAATGGTGGTTGACAAATTAACTTCCTTTATGTTTTGATAATAATAAAATATCTAGAATTAGTTAAGA
>JAOQMR010000002.1:10499346-10518974 GCA_027563865.1 Erythroxylum pelleterianum | reverse complement strand
CTTAACCAATTCTATACAATTTGTTATTATCAAAACATAAGTAGAAATCAATTTGTCAACCACCATTGGTCCAACAAGATTATGTAATCCGGACATGTTAGAGTTGAAGGATGAAATTCTTGACGAGGCACACAAAGTTCCATATGCAATGCACCCAGGAAGTACAAGAATGTATAAAGATTTAAAAGAGCATTTTTGGTGGAAAGGAATGAAGAAAGATGTTGCAGAGTGTGTTAGAAAATGCTTAGAATGTCAGCAAGTTAAAGTAGAACATCAAGCACTATCGGAAAGCTAAAACCTTTGTCTATTCTTGAATAGAAATGGGAGAAGATTACAATGGATTTCTTGATAGTATTGCCGAGGACCAGCTGGAAGCATGACGTAATATGGCTGGTTATTGATAGGCTAATCAAGTCAGCACATTTCTTGTCGATTAAACAAACGAATTCTTTTAAACCATTGGCCAAAAAATATGTAGATGAAATAATTAGACTTTATGCGATTCCAAGTTCTATAGTCTCGGATAGACATCCCAGATTCACCTCCAAATTCTAGGAAAGCTTACAAGAGGAATTGGGAACCAAGTTATATTTTAGCATAGCTTTCCATCCACAGATTGATGGCAAATCAAAGAGGACAAAACGGGCATTGGAGGCACTGTCAAGAGCTTGTGTTATTGATTTCAAAGGCTCATAGGATGATCATCTGCCTTTAATCAAGTTTGCTTACAATAATTCCTACCACTCAAGAATTCAAATGGCACCTATTGAAGCCTTGTATGGTAGGAGGTGCAGAACTCTTATTTGTTGGGATGTGGAAGGTGAAAGAAGACTTTTAGGACCTAATTTGGTACAAGCTACAATTGATAAGATTAAATTGGTGAAGCAAATACTCAAGGTATCTCAAGATAGGATGAAGAGCTATACAGATACACATAGAAAGGAGATGGAATATGAAGTTGGAGAGAAAGTACTTATTAGAACCTCTCCATGGATAGGAGTCTTAAGATTTGGTAAAGGGCAAGCTTAGTCCAAGATAAATAAGCCCTTATGAAAGTATTGAGAAGATTGGGCCTTTAGCCTACAAGTTAGCCCTGTCATAAGAATTATCCAAGATTCACAATGTCTTCCACATGTCAATGTTGAGAAAGTACCGATCTGATTCTTCACACATAGTCTAACCTTCAAAAGTTTAATTAAGAGAGGATTTGACTTATGAAGAACAACCAGTAGAGATTTTAGACTCAAAGGAAAAGGTCTTAAGAAACTGTGAAGCTGGTTAAAGTCTTATGGAAGAACCATGCAAGAGATGAGGCAACATGGGAACCTTTGGAAGCCATGAACACCTTTTTGCAGACTCAAGCAAAAATTTCAAGGATGAAATTCCTTAAGGGGGAGAATTGTTGGACCCCATAATTTTTATTTAATTATATATTTTATTTGTTTGTGTATTTAATTATTTTTAGAATTAAGTCCATTTATTTAGTGAGCATAAGCATAAATTAGAATTTTAGATAGAAAGGTTAGCATTAAGTTAGAGTATAGTATGGTATTTAATGAGTTAAAGGAGTTAGTAGATAAAACAAATGAAGGAAGGGTAAAATTGGAAGGATAAAACAAGTGAAGGGTAAAATGGGGAAAACAAGACAAAAGTAGTCTTGAAATGAGAAAGAAGGGAGAAGAATTGTGAAAGAAGAGAGAAGAGAAGAGAAAAAGGTGGGAAAGAAGAAAGAAAGAAGAAAAATCGTGGGAGAAGCTAGGGAAGAAGAAAGAAAACGTGGGAAAAAGAAGAAGGGAGAGGATTTGGCTAAATTAAGGTATTCTTCTTCATATTTTCTTCTTGTTTGGCTATAAAAGAAAGTAGAGAAATAGGTTTGTGTTGGAAATGAAGGGAGAAAGAAGAGGATTCAAGAAACCCATTTGATTTTCATGGATTTTAAACTAGGTCTTGGTTTTTTTAGCTTAGATTAACTATAGGTAGGTTAAGTCTAAGCCCAATTGTCATTTATTTTATTTTCGTGATTATTAAAGCTTTATAGATTTTGTTTAATATTGGGTTGAATGAAACTTGGTTTGTTTGAAGGAAACCAAGGAAATCCAATCCAACAGCAAGATGAAAGGCAACCTTGAGTTGGATTTTGCAAGCCAATTAGGTGAGTAATATATTTATAGTTATTTTTGTGATGGGCAATTTGCTTACTTGTGTGTGTGTATGCTTAATTGCTTAAACTTGAATTATTGTGATTGTTGAAAAATGCATTGTGATTTATGCTCATGTTATGCCTTGAAATATGATTGGCATTTTGTATTAATGAAAAGAGGAAAAAACATAAGAAGCATGAAAGTATGAATAGGTGTGAAATGAATTGAGCATTGAAATTTGATTGTGTTTGGGTAAGAGAGATACTGTTTCGTTTATCACATGCATATTGACCTAAAGCCTTCTCCCGACTACTCGCTTGTGGCATATGAGCTCCTCAGAATTGGACTCATTTTGATTATGGTGTAAACTTTGGTCTCTCTATTTTGATCCACGGAACTCTCAAGCCATTATGTTGTGCATTGCATTTTGTTTGGATTTGTCGAGCATGATAAGAAATTGAGTGTTCTGCTTGAATGGTTAAATATACATGATATGTTTATGTGATAATATGCTTGATTATGAGCCTTTGAGCTAGAATGGTTGATGATTTAATTGTTGGATTAAATGATATACATATATATATATATATATATATATGCATGCTTGGTTGTGCCCATTACCAATGGCTATAAATATATTAACCACTGAGTTTCGTAGCTCAACCCATTATTTTCCCTCCTCAGGTGCATAACAAGAAGGCTAGTGGTCCTTGCAAAAGCTTTAGTAAATGCCGAAATAGTTAACTTTTGTAACTAAATTAGTTCAACTTTTGTTAAGTAACTTTATAAGCATATCAAACATGAGCATCCATTTGTATTTTGCATTAAGTTATTGATGTAGCTGTTAATATGTAACTAAAGCTATGCTCAAACTCTGTTTCGATTTAGTAATGAGATTATGAATGGAAGAAGTTTCTTTTGCATATATTCATGTCTATCTTTTGTTGAGTTGTTAATGGTTGAATGGAATTGTATGTATGTATAATTAGTGTGTTTGATGTTTGGGACTGGGTTGCAGCAAGAAGTTTGTTGGGACTAACCTTTCTCGAGGGGGTACTCTTGCTTAATTTGGAACTTTGCCGCGGTGAAAGTATATTTTTCCCAAGAGGTGCTAGTGTTTAATCTAGAACTTTGCCGTGGCAAAGGAATGGATTTCGTAGCGGTGTATTTTTCCCGAAGGATGTGATACTCGACCTTAGGACTTCGCCGTGGCGAAGCCAGAAGTTGCCCGCGGCGAACTTTTCCCAAAAGGAACTTATAAAAATTCCCTCGTTCGCCGCAACGAACCTGCCAGTGCTGATGTTGAAATTTTTCCAACAAATCGAAGTTTCCAACTTTCCTCTCATATGACTGTTACTCGACGGTCTCAAATAGTGGCCTCGAAATAGGTACCGCGACCTTGGGCCCAATAGTGATCAAGACTGAAACTGAATATAGAATGCAACTTTTCGGGCCATCAGGTGACTACTAAAGTGGAGGTAAAGATTGGATCATAAGTTATACCAGGGAAGGTGTGTTTCAAATACGTAAGGTCTATCATCTAAAACAATGGAGAGATCAATGAAGATATAGTCCATCATATCAGATGAAGATGGCTCAAATGGAGAAGTGTGTTAGGAGTTTTATATGGAAAAAAGATACTACTCAAGCTCAAAGTTAAATTCTATCGCTTATCCACTAGATCAACCATACTATGTGGGGCAGAATGTTGGCCCATCAAACGAATACATAATAATAAGCTTTTGGTGACAAAGATGATGATGCTTTAATGGATGTGTAACCTTACTAGAAGAGACAAGGTCAAAAATTTAATAGACAGAGACAAAGTAAAGGTGGCTGGTATAAATGACAACTTAAGAGAGGCACAACTTGGATGGTTTGGACATGTTAAGAGGAGACATCATAATGCTCCAGTGACAAGATGCGGAAAAATAATATTTACAGACTGTAAGAGAAAAAAAGGAAAACCTAAAAAGGATTAGGAAAAAGTGATCAAGAATGATATGAATAGGTTGGATCCTACCGAGGACTTGGCCCACAATAGGAAACTTTGACATACTAGGATATAGGTTAAGGGTCTTTCTTAAAAGAGGACATTCACTTTCTTGTAATTTATAATAACCTATGTCATTTTCATTTATTATGTAGTATATACCTTCTAAGGTGTATAGCTTATTTGGTTCTTATGTAGCGTAATTAAGGCTTTGATAGGCCTGGTCAAAGTTATTCCCATGTGAGTTTTTCGTGGTCAGTATGAGTCTCTTCTAGTATGTATTTCTCTTAACATTGCTAGTCTTAGACATACTCTACATGTATATTATTTTTTGTTATATTTATTACTCTTGCTTGTTATTTTTTAATATTATTTTTTTTCTTTAATATTTATTTGGATTGTGTTGTATTTTTGTATTTATTTGTTTTTCTTACCTTTTATGTTTATTTGATTGATTTATTTATTTTACTTTATTCTTAGATATATATGCACATCCATTTAAAAATTTGTAAGATCCTCATATCAAATTGCATGTGGGTTTCTCTAAGTCTGTATGGGTCCATTGTCTCAACCGTTTCCAAATATCCATCCCTAACCCTTCCATCCTTTCTTAGTTCCACCAAACACCGACACTATCCCCCCTTTTCCCTATCCTTCTTTCCATAACGGTTTACTACATTTGGACTGAAAGGAATGCAAGAACCTTCAAGGATGTAGCCATAGAGGTAGAGAGCTTACAACCCAAGATAATCTTCTAAGTTCTGGAGAATCTCAGCCTACACACTTTGAGAGGTAATTAGATCTATTGTGCACTAACTTTTTCTTGCAGATTCCTATGCAACTCGGTGGTCTCACTTCCCCACAGATGAACCCTCTTGGATGGCCACACTTTCAAGGGCTTCGACGATGTTCCAAATGCAATTCAGATTCTATGGAGTGCCTTAGGCAATGGTTTCTACACGGTAAACCATTACCTATGGCAGCTGCTATGGGCATTAACTGAGCATATACATATAGATTACCAGGATTTGATGTTACCATGATATCTATGGGATCTGTCTGTGTTTGCCAGTATATTTTGGGTATCTGTTGATATAATGTGGTAATAGTTGTTGGTGTTTTATTGCATGGCGTATAACTGGGCTTTTGTGGCATTTGTTTTGAGCTTGATCTTGTCACCTTCTATTCTGGCAGGCTTTAGTAAGTCCTGACTAGGAGCAATTGCTGGCAGGGCAGTTAGATGTGTGTCATTTTGTTTTTGTGTGTTATGAGAATGCCTTTGATAGCTCTTGCTTGTAGATAACTTTTTATTCTTTATAAAGTTCTGATTTACCAAAAAAAATTGCATGTGGGTTTATCGGAGACAACCTCTCTACTAGGTAGGGGTAAGACTGTGTACTATCAGACCTCCCCAGATTTTACGCCTTAGCGGGACTTCAAGTAGGTATTGATGATAATGATATCTAATATAATTGCATGTTTTGTGATATAATATTTGAAGATGAAGGAAATTATATAATTAATGAACATCTTGTTAGTATACTGGATAATATGGTTTCTTATAAAAAGTGACCATTTGATGTATGTAAGAGGATCAAAAATTATTTACAAACATAAGTAAAAAAGAAAAATAAAAATAAAAATAAAGAGGCTCATAATATATCTTTTAGAGATGATGAAGCATAAAAGTATTAAATAAAAGAAAAAGGAAAGCCATTATTGATATAAATTCTCATCTTCCTCTAAGAAGTACTCCTAGTTCTCAACCTAGTTTAAAATGTATTTTGGTTAATAAGGATGATACTTTACGATGTAGACAAGTATGGACTAGATGGTTTTATCATTCATATATTCATTTAAAAGCTTTAAATTGACCATATTTTCAATAAGTAATAGATGTTACAATCACGGTAGGTTACAAACCATGCAATTAATTATGTATCAACTTGGTACTTGTTACAATCAAAGTATTAACATATTTATTGGTCTCCATGTGAGGTAAATTGTATAAATATCATTTTCAAAGATATTGGTTGTATGGACCATATTTCTAATCTTCCTTTACTTGTATCTAAGATCACAATTTTTGGGTATAATCATATTATATTTTTATCTTGGTTAAGAAAACAAAAAAAAATTAGGTAGAGATTATGTGTCATGTTGCTACTAGGTTTACAACTCCATTTATAACTTTAAAAAGTGTTTATGAGCATAAATAAGTACTTTAAAATTTAGTGACAAGTAAACACTTTTCAAGTCATAAATTATTAAAAGGTGTTAAAAGAAAAGAGGTTTACACTATTATTATGGATAATAAATTATGGGATATTTGCTTGATTATCTTGGAGATTATGACTCCACTTATAAGGTTGTTAAGGATTGTAGACTCAAATGAGAAGCCTAGATTTTATAAAACAATTATATATGTTTTAAAGGGAAAGAGAAATTATACAAGCCTTATACAGATATTCTTAACTGGCAATGTGATAAGCATTTTACTTATAATGGAGATATATGTGTATATTTAAATATTATGGGTTGTCTCTTTGATATGATTGAATGCAAAAGTATTTTCTTTAATGAAGAGTAATTAAAGCCAACAAATAAAATTAAATTGTGTTGTGAAGTTTACGTAGTTTTGTTAGATCTTCTACAAAGAGAGATTTTATAAGGAAAAAATGCAACCTAGTAAGTTTTCATTAGTTTATCCTTTACTTATTAATAATACATATTTTATATTTATAACTATTGATTTAAAATGCAGATGAGTGGCAGAGATTATCTGGTGAAAGTGTTCCTACGTTGAGAAAATGTATTATTACATTACTTAAACAACTTGTGTATTAAGTTGTGATTGTAATGGGAACATTTTTTTAATGTATTCATAAGAAGAAATGAAATTGCTTAGAACATCAAAGATTTAATGATCTTGTTTATGTTACTTATAATGATGAAAAATAGGTCTTTTATTAATTGAATTTTATTTTAAAAGTAATTATACTTTTTATTATTGATTTTATAATTTATCTATTATGAATTTAGAACATTTATTAATAAGAGAACATACGATCAAGTTGATATTGATTATACTGATCATAATAATTTTTTGATCGAAGAATTATAACGAACTTGAAAAGGTGATTTATGAAGAAAATGCATTATCATTACAAATAAATTAATGACTTCTACTAATGGTCAGTTGAAATCTTCTTTTGAACATATTTAACAATAAAGCATAATGTATCAGTGAATAATTTCATACATTACCAATTTATAATTTATTTAAATGTAGAAGAAAATATTGATGTAGATGCTTTGAATGAAAGTGTGATTTATGACTTTTTAGATAGTGTCAGAGAATTTGAAACTTTTGATAAAGATGCGATACAACCTTTTTCAGAAACATAATATTAATTTTTATTATCATTCTAAGTTTTATGTTAGATTTAATTTTAGTTTAAATTATTAGATATATTATTAATTTACTATATATTAATAAACATTTGTCCATTTTATTTCGATAAAATATTTTATTTTATATTATTTTTACTTATTCTTATAATTTTTACTTCTTATTTATTTATTATGTAACAATTTTATAATGGTCTAATATTATTTGAATCTTTAAACTTCAAATCTCTTACCAATTTGATGTCTAGTCAAATTGAAACATATAATGATTTGATAGATAAGTTTCTTTTTAGCTAATATACAATTATAAGAATTATTATTATTATTTATATGGATATAGATATGAGACATATGATATGGATATGGAACCGGGATCAACAAAAAGAAATGGCAAGATAAGCTATGTATATCACTAGAGAAAATGAAATAAGTATGTGGAAACGTAAGACAGGAATTATCTACTAGGACATTGTAAATCAATTGAAACATTGAAAATATTTTTAATAATAGGAAAGATCAATTGACATTATTTAAACTTGTAACAACTCACGAAAAGAAATTCTTACATTTTTTGCCATTCATAGACGTGTAATCTTCCAATTCATTAAAGGAAATAGGATTATACCATTCTAATTTCTGTACTTCAATTTTAGGGTCTAAAGATTTGATAACTTGACTTGAACTTCCTCAATAACAAGACACTATTGAGCATATGATCGATGTTGTAGAATGTCTAAAAATTTTCTTTGAAGTAGTGGAAATATTTATTGCATTTTTGAGAGCTTGTGGAATCAATAATGCCACATTTCATGCTAAAAATTAGAAAGAAAAAAAAACGAGTTCAATTATTACAATAAACCCAAAAATCACAAGAGCATGATAAATATAACAAGATTTAGATTTCCATCACTCTAATTCATCTCCACTTATTACCCGGCTAAAACCTAATTTAGTGTGGAATTGCTTCTTCATTATGAACAACTTCAAGCAACTCTCAGGCCATTTTCAGCATCCTCCATACCCCTGAATGTATCATACAATGGTTGATTCAATGTCTCAGGAAGGAAAAGTGAAAGCAATCCTCCAACGATCCCAAATACACCAAAAATTGTAAACGACCATGCACCTCCCATAACCACGATAATTGGTGCCAATATCGCCCCAAATTGCGCTGCCTGTGTCGCACCAAGCGCGGTGTTTCGGACCACCGTGGGGAACAACTCTGCGGTGTATATAAACAGCACATTATAAGTTCCGGAAGAGCCAAATATCCCACACACCCCACAGAGCATCCTCAACACTTTCCATATCCCAACGTTACTCATCAAGCTTCCCACCAAACAAAATGCTCCACTGAACCATTGTGTCCCAATTGCTAATGGTTTTCTTCCTGTTTTGTCCAACAGAAGGGCTGTTATTAGATATGCTGGCATTTCAACTACTGCATTGATTAGCACAGTGAGATAGAGGTTGGTGTCTAGGTTGACAGCGTTCAAACTGAGTCCATAGTACACGGTTGTGAAGAAGAAGTTGATAAACACAGCTAAAAACAATCTAAAACGGGTCACTGGGGATCGGATCACATCAATCAGAGACCCTGTTACTTCTTGTTTTGTTTCAAGTTCTTCCTTGTCTGTTTGAGTACCCTTCGTCGAGTCGTTGTTCACTTCTTCATCTAGGGCAAGGATAATATTATCAGGAAGTTGTTTTCCATTACCTTTAGCAATGGAGCTCATTACTTTCATCGCTTCACTCACTCTTCCTCGAATTAGGTACCATCTTGGTGACTCAGACACGAAAGGAAGAACAAGAACAACAAATAGGATGGCAGGAACTGACGAGGAAATGTAGAGTGCACGCCACGAGCGGAAGAGATAGGCAATACCAGAGAGTAAGGCGATTCCGAAGGAGAAAAAGTAGAAGGTGGACGTGCCAGCGGCGCCACGACTTTTGGGTCCAACGGGTTCGGTGGCAAGGACGAATGAACAGAGACTAGTGCCCCCACTGCTGAGTCCTGTGAATAGTCGGAGAAGAAGATAGACCCAGTAGTTTGGAGCTAAAGCTGTTAAGCAACCAAAGACAGCATTCATAATGCATGCTACTGTTAGAGCTCCTTTTCTTCCAAGGCTTGAGTCAGAAAGATGGCCAAAAATGCCTGCACCTGAAGAATTATCATAAATACAATATTAGTCTTGATGTTAATTATAACTTTGAGTAGGTGCCTATTCATACTCTTATGAATGTTAGATACAAATAAATATAAAAGAGACTGGGAAGAAAGCAAGATAAGAAGCCTATGGATTTAATTCATAAGGAAAGGTGATGAAGTTTATTCATAGTTCAAATTCAGTTAATAAAATAAAGGAAATGACAGTTCCCCGCATGGAAAGTTTACTAAGCAGCGAGCAGATCTTCTATTCCCTACCCAGTTACTTTTTATCTCAATAATAGGAGAGAAATTTTGATATATATAATATATTACCCGCAAAGTTACGAGATCTGATTTTCTGTCCAGATTATTCTGGACCAACTCTGTCTGTCCAGAATAATCTGGATCATCCACTTCCACTTCACAAAGTGGATGATCCAGATTACTGGATTTGTAATTTCTGGTGCAAAATTGCGGCTAAAAGAGCGTTATCAATGATGCAAAAAAAACAAGGGCTTTTGTTTGTATATAATTATTATCACCTAAAGAAAAAATTTGATGGTGCACATCATTCAATGACTTATTAATTGTTAAAAGTGTTACTTGGTGTCAACTGTCAAAGTCGCAAGTCATGTGCCAAGCGAAGGGTCCCCGGTACCGAGAAAGGGCAACGAAGGACCAGAGAAATCAAAGACATTTTGTAAAATCATTTCAAAAGCTGATCTGTCGTATTCATTAACCCGTTCTCACACTTATCAATCAAGTATTCCCATTACTTCCTTCCCGAAATTATCAACCAAGCATTTTCTTAATTTTTGGTAGATGCCATACAAAATGAATTTGATGATCTAGCTAGGAAATCTTCTCGAAGCAAAGCAAATCATAATAATAATAATAATAATAAAGAGAGCTAGTCATTCACAAATCAAATGCATTTATGAACTTAGTCATACAAGACAAACAAATGTTAGAGCTTTCTTTGACACTATATTTACGTAGGATAAACCGACGAGAAAATATTATATACCATATTGTAAACCTAACAAGTAAGTTTAGATTCATGCCTATCAACTTACTAATTATGCAAAAACTTATTTATTACAAACAATCACTGGTCATTATCGAAATTTTCATCACCTCTGGTGAAGGGCATCCCTATTAATAGAACGTAAGTGGCAACTAATTAGTGAAACATTAGCTCAACTTCTGGGTAGAGTGAACACTTTGGTCAAACTCCACGTGGTTAGATGTATATATTAAGGGATGAAAAAACATAAACCAGACATTGGAGAAGACATAAATTACGGTTTAACAACAAAAAGAAGCAGGGAGAATGGAGAAAGATTAGCGAAACCACAGAAGTTACCAATCATGCTGCCAACAAAGAAGACAGCCTGAACAAGTCCAACCTTAAACTTCTCACCACAAACCAAACCCCACTGAGCCACCGTGGAGCTTCCTGCACCACCAACCCAGTCCCATGAACCTGGTTCGAACCCGCAAACAGTCTTTGCCCACTCAGTGCAACCCGTCCCTACACACCGAAACTCTGGCTCCTGGTCTGCAAAAATCATGACCATGGTGTGTAGACCTTCAAGAGCCCAAGCCAAGCTGGCCAACACGAAGTGTCGCAATTGCCACGCCCCAAACTCGCCGCAGTGCTGTTGCAGCATGTCGTCGATCGTCAGCTTCTGAGCCTGTTGAAGTCCCTGGACGGGTTTATTCCAAGTGGTTTCTTTAGAAGGTTGGACCAGGGGTGACTGGAGATCCGATTCCGTTGACCACTTGGCCGGCACGTTTGTCATTGGTTTTTGGTTGTGGTTTCCAGGAAGAGACTTTCAGCAAGGGTTATTTCCCTGAGGATGCTCTATTCATATATAGAAAAGAAAACACAATGTAGACAAAACCACCGTCGAACGAACTGGGTCAAGTTAAATGCAGATGGTGCCGTAAACCATTTGGCTACTAGGGGGGATCATTCGTGACAGTCATGGTCAGTGGTGCAGTGGGTTTCTACGACATATTGAAAGAGACTCGCTGCTAACTGCAGAACTCTGGGGTGTCTATTCGAAACTTAATCTGGCTTGGGCTCTGGGATATAGACAAGTCATCATGGAAATAGATTCCCTAGAAGTTATAAACATCCTGCGCTCTTCTAATCCAGTCTTATCTGATGAGAATTTTTTGGTGACAAATACCCGTGGATTAATCCAACGAGATTGGGAGGTGCAATTTGAGCATGTACACATCGAGAAGGGAACCAATGTACAGATCATCTGGCCTCAATTGCAGGCATCGCCAATCAAAGACTGCATATTCTCCAGGAACTTCCGATGACAGTAATGGAGCTCCTTCACTGAGATAAACACGGAGCGATGTATCGTAGAATCATGCGCTAGTTAGCTTGTTTTGGCTTTTTTTTCCCTTTGTATCATAAAAAAAGAAAAGAAAACACAACGAGAGAGTTATTTTGTGTTTCTATTAAATATTAACAATCCTAAATACAATACTACACCAATCAAAAGTCTTCTCATACTATTATACCTTAAACTTAGGAATGAATTATTTTTCAATGTTGAAAAAGTGATAATAAAATTTTTCATTCATTTAAAACAAATTATATCATCAAAAATTATATAAACTCCGTTTAAGATCCCAATCATATCATAAAATGTTAATAGAGTTGGATCGATTTTATTTTAAATACAATTATTTAGCAATAGTTTGCAATTAATACACTTAATTAAAATATAGAAAATGTTACAACTTAAATTAAAATGAAAGATAAATCCAAGAAAGTATCAACAATATTGAATTATTAAATATTTTTTCTTTGGTAAAATGAGTTGACCATAATTTTTGTAATTTAAAATTCACAAATTTTTTTATTAATTGTCATATTAATTATCTTTAATAAATTTTGTTTATTTTTTATGTATTTTTCACTCAAATCTTACAAAGAAATAAAATAAACGGACCAAGTTAATCAGTCTAATATCAAAATAATCTTATATTTTCTAAATTAAAAAGGAATAATTTTTTTGGCTTAAAATTGATGAGTTATTGAAATTAGTATGTTAGGGAAACTAAAATGAAATATATTATTTACCCCAAAAAATGAAATTTCCAAAGAGCTTATAGTTTACAACGAATAGTATCTAAAAGAACCGTAGGGGTGTACTAGTTTTGCAAATTTTCATATTCTGTCGCAGTCGTTTCTAGCACAATCAAAAACTAGAAAAAATAAACGCACAAATAAAAATCAACACCGATATTTGTTAATGCAGTTCGGCACGCCTTACCTACATCTGCGGGGCTCTCACTAGCTTAATTCTTTCACTAACGACAATAGTTTTATACAAGGCTTTACTAAGTTGACATCACTCAACCCTTGACACTATCACATAGAGGAACCGAAATCATGCATAATAAAATGACTCTGATACCAATTGTTGGATTGAAAAACAATAGCATACTAGATTTGGCTAAATGGCTAAATGATAGATTTCAATTTTTTTTTTCCGAAACCAAAATATAGTGGAAACATAAAAACCAAATCAACATGTTTTCATCCATACATGATACGGTATAAAGAAAATAACTAACATAAGAACAAGATGAAAATTATACTGACTCCTTGCTACAGCTTTGACTCCTCGCTTTTGTATTATCTCTTTGTTAATGTATTCTCTCCTCTTTATTGTATCCTCGACCAATTCGATCTAGCACTTGTTCTCCTTGGACAACTTAGTTAACAAGATCCTTTGGTGAAAAAAGAGAAGAAATATTAAAGAGGTTTACCTTTTATGATCAACAAGTTGAAAGAACCAAAATGAGACAATCTCATCGGCTAGCTTATGAAAGAGAGGAGAGAGTGAGTCAAAAAATGTAACACCTTCTTCTCTTTCTTCAAAAATGAAGAAGCCAATAAATGAGACATTCTTATTTTTTTAATATGGCTAGATGAAAAGACAAAAAGAAACAAAAATGGAACCTCTCAATTTCGGTTAAAGATGAAAGAAGAGAGTGATGTGCATCCAATGCATTACTTTATTCTTTAATCAAAATAAAGAAGCCAATGAATGAGTCATTCTCATTTGTTTAAGATGGCATGTACTCTCATTTTCGGTTATGAGATGAAAGAAGGGAGAGAGTATATCAAATGCATCTCTTCCTTCTTTAATCAAATGAATGCTAAGAGGTTACATGCCATCATTAAAACATTAAACCATTTAATAATAAGATCATTACTCCATTTAATGATGATGAAGCATGATAAAAACCCACCTTAAAAGTGCAGCTGTCCATTTAGTCCATTTAACCAAAATTTTCCCTTCTTTTATCTTTAATAACTTTGTTTTAATTTAATTAATCTAATTAATTAAATCAAACAAAAATCCAACCCAATATTAAATGTTCACTTTGGACTTCTAATTAAGACTTAATTAGAGTAAGCCCAACATTTAATCATAGGCTTAAAACCTAATTCAATTAACTCTTAATTAAATTGTTCCGGTATTATTACTCCGAATCTAATTCAATCCTTTCTTCTTTCTTATTTCTGGTAACCTCTATTTATATTTCTTACTTTGCTTGATAACCTTCCTAGAAGCCAAGTGGGGAATCTAATTGAACTTTTATAATCCAAGCTCCAATAAGCCCATAATTAATTTAATCTCATTATAATTAATTCCAACTTATTAACCAAATGTCCAATTGCAAACTCTATTATGAACCATATTATAGCCATCTGCATAATAAAAGGTAAAATTACCGTTTTGCCCTTAATTGGTTTTTCCTTCTAAATCTCCCACTTTACTATATATGGTAATTAAGACGCAAGATCTCATCTTGGTGTCAAGACTTGATGGGTAAATAGTCCATTAAACTACTAGCACCAGTTTAATCATCAATCTCCATAAAACATCTAAAAGTGATGATATCACTATGAACTCTTTATTTGAGTCAATGTTCCCTGATACATGTTTCAATTAATAATTCCAACATGCAGACACTAGATTGATACTCCATAAAAATCTATTCTGATCATATCAAGAATTATAATGAATCAGATATGAGTTCACCACTCATCAAGATTGTGGTTTGTAATAAAAAAATGCTAAAGTGTATGTTTTAAGATTAAATAAATGACCTAATTTATTCTTTAAAAACATACGTGATTCCATATTCATTTAATAGTGCCATTATCGATAGTCAACTACTATCATTATACGAAACTCATCATTCCCTTGAAGTAAACTCCTTTACTTACACGAAGATAAATCACAACACTACAGTCTAAACCATAATTAAGCGACCAACTTGATTATTCAATTGTGAATCAACTAATTTAGATTCTAATAATATACATGTTCCCCATACATCTCCATGTATATGTATATTACTTACAAAAGAATCTAGGTATCTTATGACTAGTTATATAATGCTCATACAAATAAAACCAAACTCTTTTGTTTTATTAATAATAAATATTTTATTAAAAAAGTAATTGGAAGAGGATTAAGTTATATGTAAATACACTTACTTTCTAGGGTATTATTTTTGGGTCACATAGTAACTGGACAAGGCATACAAGTGGATCCAAAGAAGATAAGGGAAGTAATGAAGTGGGAAGCTTCGAAGAATGTATTAGAAATTCTGAGTTTTTTAGGATTGGCCGGATATTACCGAAGGTCTGTCGAGGGGTTCTCATTGATCTCAGCCCCTCTAACTAAACTTCTGAGGAAGAATGTAGTTTTCAGATGGAATGACGACTGTCAAAGAGTTTTGAGGAGTTAAAGCATCGGTTGACTACAGCACCGGTGTTAACTATTCCATCAGAAACTGTAGGATATGTAGTATATATTGATGCTTTACATCAAGGATTAGGATGTGTATTGATGCAGTATGACAAGGTGATAGCCTATGCATCGAGACAACTAAGTTCTCACAAGATTAATTATCTGGTTCATGATTTAGAGCTTGTTGTAGTTGTTTTCGCTTTAAAGATATGGAGACATTATCTATATAGAGAGACATTTCAGATATACACTGATCATAAGAGTTTGAGATATCTGTTGTGTTAGAAAGAATTAAACATGAGACAGAGGAGATGGATAGAGTTGTTAAAACAATATGATTGTACGATTGAGTATCATCCGGGGAAAGCTAATGTGGAGGTTGATGCTTTGAGTAGAAAGTCGAATAGTAGTGTAGCTCAAATTCAGTTATCGAGGTTACCGAGCTTAATTCATTTAAGACCTTTAAATGTCGAGTTGAATCTAGAGCAGAACGAGGCACTAATTGCTACATAAAATTTAGGCCAGTGTTGCATGATAGAATCAGAAAGGTACAGAATAAAGATCCCGAAATGGTGAAGCTCATTGAGAAGTTGAAAATGAAACCGGATTCTAAATTTGAATAAAGAGATGAGACACTGTGGTTGAAGCAAAGGCTGTGTGTGCCTAATATGGATGAATTGAGAGAGGAAATTCTAGAAGAAGCTCATATGGCTGCTTATGCTATGCATCCTGGTACCACCAAGATGTTAACACATTGAAGCAACATTTATGGTGGCTTGGATGAAGAAGCAAGTAGTGGAATATGCTTCTAAGGGTTTAACATGCCAGCAGATTAAGGTTGAGCATCAGGCTTCGGTTGGAAAGCTACATTCATTGCCTATTCCAGAGTGAAAATGGGAATGAATTACCATAGATTTCATTATGGGATTGCTAAAGACTCTATGGCAGAACGATGCTATATGGATTATGGTGGATCGATTGATTAAGTAAGCCCATTTCTTACCAGTGAGAGAGAATAACTCACTAGACCAGTTAGCCTAGAGATATGTGAATGAAGTAGTAAGATTGCACGGGGTTCCAGTGTCCATTGCATTGGACATAGATCCCAGATTTACTTTGAGATTCTAGAAGAGCTTGCTATTAGCTATGGACACAAAGTTAAACTTTAGTACTGCATTTCATCCTCAAATAGATGGACAGAGTGAGAGGACAATCAAGACTGTTGAGGATATACACAAGGCATGTGTATTGGAGTTTCAAGGAGTATAGGATCAGTATATAGCATTGATTGAATTTGCTTACAACAACCATTATCATAGTAGTATCGGGATGGCTCCGTATAAAGCATTGTATGGCAGGAAATTTCAGTCGCCTCTATATTGGGATTAAGAGGGTTTGAGAATGGTTGAAGGCCTAGAATTGATATAAGATATTGTATATAAGGTGAAACTAATCCGAAGTCAAATTAAAGTGGCTCAAGATAGACAGAAGAGCTGCTGTGTGGATCAACATCAAAGGGATATGGAATACAGTGTAGGAGACAAAGTGTTTCTGAGAGTATCGCCTTGGCGAGGATTGTTAAGGTTTGGTGAAAAGGGCAAGCTGAGCCCTAGGTACATTGGTCCTTATGAGATCATTGAGAGAATGGGAACGTTGGCATACAAGTTAGCTTTACCAAATGAGATGTCTCAGCTACATAACGTATTTCATGTGAGTATGCTCAAAAGGTACCGATCTGATCCAATGCATGTGTTAGCGGCTCAAGAGATCGAAATAACTAATAACCTGAGTTATGTTGAGGAATCGAGTAATTCTATTAGTGAAAGTCCTTTGGAAGAATCATTCGAGCGAAGAAGCAACTTGAAAAACGGAGGAGCACATGAGGAGAAAACATCCTTACCTATTTAGACAATCAGCTAAGAATTTCGAGGACGAAATTTTTTTAAGAGGGGAGAATTGTAATATCCCATTATCCCATATTAAGGGCTAGAATCCTAGAATAGAGTTCATGACAGTTTATTGAGAAGTTAGACAGTGCATTTCATACTCGTGCATAATATAGCATACACACACAAATGAATATTGAATTTTGCACATTAAAATGATTGTACATACATTCATTGACATTTTTCAGGTATGATTGATTTATAATTGTGATTATATAGAGAATTGTGGTTTATATGTGTTAAAAATTAATTTGGTGATAACATTTATTGAATTGGAAATTTTGGTGAAATTTAGGAAATTTCTGAAATCTTGAGTATTTCTGGACTAAGAAAAATGCCAAGTGACAAAATAATTGATAAGTGGTAGTAGAAATAAGAGTCATATGATAACGGAAAATTTTATAAATGGTTTGGAGGTTTGGAGACAAATGGACTAAATGTTAAGAGACATTAGTTAGTTTAAGAAAATGATTTATTAAATTAGAAGTTAGATGTCATGACACTCACCAAGCATTTGTTACCTTGCTTTTCACATTTTTCTAAAACTAATTGAAAGACCATCTCATGGTCTTTCACCCATTATTTTTGTTACTTATGCTCCCTTCTTCATTTTCTTCATTTTTTGTCTTCATCTACGATACTCTCATCTCATAAACGTTGAACCTTGCTCTCATCCTTCACTTACTACTTCCATTTTTGTTATCTTCATCATCTTACTACTAGAAAATCTAACCTACTCCACCTCTATGTTGATGGCCGTGAGATGTATGGAAAACTAGAGTTTCTTGGAATTTTTGAAGAAACTTTGAGTAAATTAAGTAAGTAGCATGTTAATCTTAATGGGTAGCTGTAAATGAAATATTTATGATGAATGATTTGAGATTGAATGATAACGTGGGTGTAAAAATAAAGTGGCTTATGGTCATTCTTTTTAGTGTATTAATGACATTCTTGGGTTGGCTAAATGAAGGCATTTATAATGATCATTAGGAGATAGATTGAAAGTGTAAATGGAGTTCATTTTTATGCTAAATCATGGATGAATAAATGAATATATTCATGGCTTGTTTTTGTGTTTATGATGAGTAATAATTCATAAATTTTTATAGAGATGTTTTTAGGTAGAATGATCATTATAATGGTGTTTGAATGAGTGCAGTAAATTGATGAATGAATACATGTGTTTGTTTTCTATTTTGAGAGTATGAAAACCATGAGTGATGAGTTGTTATGTAGATGTTATGAGTTATGAATTAAGGGTATAATGAAAGTGAAAGTTATGTTAACCAAGATGTTGAGTTATGTTCTTGAAATAAGGAGAACTAGGATGATAGTTTAGAGGTAAAGTGAAGGTGATAAAGGAGTTGAATGTGTGTTGAGGCATTAATGAATGAATAGACATGTTTGATGTCCTGTTGTGTGGTTATGATTAATAGTCTTGTATGGCTTGTTTTGTGAATGTTTTGAATTGTAAATTGAGGTGAGAATGAATAGGAAATGAAGTAGAAAAGATGATCTATGTACAAGATGTGTTAGATGTAAAATGTAGGAATTTAAAAAAATCTGGAAAATTGGAAGAGAATGGATGGAATATGTTAGCTATAGTGCTTCCACTGATTATGCATTTGTATTTTAGTCATAACTTGATCTGTACATATCTAAATGGGATGATTTTAAGTTCAAATTAAACTAGAGACATATTGCTAAAACATTTATGAAGGAATCGAAATTTAATTCTATCTTTAAGAGTATCAAAATTTGATTTGATGTTGAGTACTGGGTGCAGTTGCAGTTTGAGAACAATAGGTAGTATTTTGTGTATTGCTTGTAGAATATTGAACCAAATTGTATGAAATTGGTGTTATTAGAAACATAAGACATATGGGAACATTTGTTTAGAAGAATATATTGCCTAAATATCTCATTTTCTACATCAAAATATCCATGAAAAATTGACCCGAAAGTTTGTCTTGAGAAAAAACTGGAAAGGCCATCAACGTGAGTTATTCTTCTTTTATGTGATGTTTGAAAAAAAAATTGTTGGGCCCTGAATTTTTTTATTTATTTACTTTTGTTTATTTCAAAATTTTTGCTTTTAATTGTTTTTTGGGATTAGTCTTATTACTTTAGTAAGTGGGGAATTAGAAATTAGAATTAGACTAAAGTGTTAGAATTAGACTTAGATTA
>JAOQMR010000002.1:10442017-10465427 GCA_027563865.1 Erythroxylum pelleterianum | reverse complement strand
TCACTCACTAGTGATAATAGTGTGAGTGTGATAATACTGAGACTTGACTTAGCACAAGATATTATGTTAAGGTTGTACTTGTATAATTTGTCTAATCCTATGAAAATTGTTCCATTTTAACTACAGAGAAGTAGCTCCAAGACACAGGGAAGTATAAAAGATTTGTTGAGTTAAATTAATAAGCATACAAGTTCATTTTTGCCAACTTGAACTTTTTTATGTACTCAACAACAATGAACTTTGAATCGGTTCATTTATGAATTTGGAACAAACATGAGCAATTGGTGTGTATACTATTTTAGGCCCTCCATTCTTGAAAGCCTGTTTTTTTATTAGGCTTGTGCTACACCTGGAGAAGATGATGCAGTCTGTTTCTGACAAATAAATAAAATACCTAGTCTACAATAAAATTGTTTTTTTCACGAAGCCAAGCAAACACCATTAACCCAAATTAATTAGAACAAAACCCTAAATAAAAGCAAAATCATGAAGTTTATGAGGGAAATACAAAATTAAGAGAGGGTAGCATCATCACAACAATAACAGCAGCTCCAAAACCCGAATCCTAAATCGCAAGAGCCAGATCGAGTCCAACCCTACTGCGTCGGTGCGACGGGCGGGGCTCCCAGAAGGCTCTGCTGTTGGAGCTCGAGGTCATTAAACTGCTGCTCGCGATCCATCTCGATGATCAAAGGGACGACGAGAATCAAGAAGGTTGTGCCGGCGATCCAGGCGGCCTTGCTGGTGCTGCGGAGGAGCTTCTTGGTGACGAAGGCGGCGTCGCCGGCTGCTTGCTTGCCCTTGGAGACGATGTCGGAGTTAGTGAACTTAGTGACGATGGAGGAGTTTGACTGCTGCTTAGAGGAACGCCGCTTTGGTTGGGACGCCATTTTGTGTGATCACCAATATTTTTGCCTCGGGGGTTTAGAGACTCAAAAGGGTTTGAAACAAAGCGAAGGTCCTACGATATACATGTTTTATTGGTTTATGGATTGAAGAAAGTGGACCCAAACCCCAACATCCAGCTTGGAAAGAGATCAAAGAGAAGAGAATAGCAATGAACATGCTCTTTATCCAATCCAATCCAGGCCAAGCCAGTAATCATCATTCCCACCCACACCCAAGACCCAACCCAATATTATATGTATTTCACTTTAGCTTCTGGTTAACAAATAACAACACCTTAATGCTATATATATAATTAATTGAAATTGAAGTAAAATAATTCTCTCTCTTTTGGTACGGTTATATAATATAACAAAATAAGAAGGAAGAAAAGAAATTAGCATTTAGACATGGTCGTCACCTTTCTTTCTTTTTGCGTTACCAATTGCCATCTGCTCATCCTACACTTTCCTCTTTCTCACCTTTCTGTGCCGACCAATTCTCTGATTCGTTTGTCAAGAAACACAATTTTAATGCCAAAAGTTATACAAAGAAGTGCCGAGAAAGCTCTTCGTAGCTGTTGATGAGCTGCAAAAGTGAGCAATCAAAGAGAGCAATAGAAAGAAATCAAAAGAAGATTCCATTACATTTTACCCTTTTGAATTATTTGTTTCCGATTTTGATCTCTGTTAAACCCATTTGCGCATTTTCAAAAAGTATCAAACTTTAACAAAATTTTGCACCACTTCCTCTGGGATTCTAGTTCTCAGGTAATGTAAGCTTCATTTTCTTTTTGTTTCTTGGTTTTGAATTTGATTGAAGTTTGGATGCCAGATTTCCGTTCATCCGAAGCTCTGAACAATACCTCCATGACCTGATTCTGTTGAACTATCTTGGGTTTCAGATATTGAATTTTATCATCATCGCAGAGTTGCTCTGCGTTTCATTTGATTGGACCTTCTAGGTCAGTATTCGCTTCTTTCCTGATTTTCTCCTTTTCATTTCAACGTTGACTTTCATGATCTAATGAGTGTCTCGGTTTTCTGATTGCTGTTTACTGAAAAAAATGGCAGATTGTGATTGGAAGTTGATGCGTACAGACAAAATGGGTATTGATGCAATGAGAACTGGAGCTCAAATCAAAAGAATTTTGAGCATTTCCATTAGGACATCGTACAGATCAGCTTGCAACCATCCAGTTCTTCTGGGTTTGATATGCTACTTGATAATTTTGTACAGATCATTTCCGTTTTTGTTTTCCCTCTTAGTCTCTGCATCCCCTGTTTTGGTTTGTACTGCTCTGTTGCTTGGGACTCTCTTGAGTTATGGTGAACCCAACATACCTGAGATTGAAAAAGAAATTGAAAAGGAGAAAGATGAAGAAGTAATTGGCGATGAGATTTCACCTTTAAAAGCAGGGCTTACAGAGAATGCTACTGTCGTTGTTAAGACAGACGAGAGCTTTTGCTTCGAGAGATTCAAGGGGACAACAATGGATACATCAGAGGAAAACCTTGAAGAGGAGGGTTTAGTGGAAAACAAATTGAGTAAGAAGGAAGATGATGGGTTGGGTGATTACATGCCATTAACTGATGATGGTTTTCATGAAATTCAACTTGAAAAGCAAATGGTGGATGAAGTGGGGAAAGACCTTGGTGATGTGGAGTTAGAGAGTAAGAAAGAAATTCACGAGGAGAAAAAAGGGCTGAAAGATGTATCGAACCATGGAGAAACTAGTGATAGTCTCCATGCTATTGAAAATGTGCGAAACAAGATTCATGGAGTAGAGGAAGATAAATCTCGGGGGCACTTCCTTGAAGCTCGTGAGGGTGGACTATTGGACTCATCTAAGGATTTTTTTTGGAAACAACCAAGTGATGATGATGATGATGATGAGGAGGAGGAGGAGGAGGAGGAGGAGGAGGAAGAAGAAGAAGAAGAGGATGATGATGATGATGAAGATACTTCTGAATCTGAGTCTGATGGAGCAGAGAGTTCCTCACCAGATGCTTCTATGGCAGACATCATTCCGATGCTTGATGAGCTCCACCCACTTTTAGATGAGGAAGCTCCACATCAAGCTCAAATTTCTCATCAAGGATCCTACACCGATTCCATGCTATCCCAAAACCCTGAAGATGGAGAAGACAGTGATAATGACAATGATCAAGAGGAGCTAGAGCCTGATGGAGAAAAAGAGGACGAGAGTAAATCTGCTATAAAGTGGACAGAGGATGATCAGAAGAATCTTATGGATTTAGGTACTTTAGAGCTTGAAAGAAACCAACGTCTGGAGAGTCTTATTGCACGGAGAAGAGCTCGTAGAAACATGAGATTGATGGCTGAAAAGAATCTTATAGACTTTGATGGGGCAGATCTTCCTGTCAATATTCCACCCATTTCAACATCAAGACGCAACCCATTTGATCTCCCTTTTGACCCATATGATGATGCTCCTGGTTCTGCTCCATCGATATTATTGCCAAGAGCAAACCCTTTTGACCTTCCATACGACCCAAACGAGGAAAAACCTGATCTCAAGGGAGATAGTTTTCAACAGGAGTTTTCAGGGTTTCAACAAAGGGAACAAGTCTTCCGAAGGCATGAAAGTTTCAGCGTGGGTTCGTCTGTTCTGGGTGTCTCCAAACAAGACAGACAAGATCTTCATTGGAAACCATACTTTGTACCCGAAAGGTTTTGCACAGAAGGAGCAAGCTATGGTAATATCCAACGACAATTAAGTGAACTTAGTGATTCAAAGGTGAGTGATGCTGAATCCTTAAGTTCAGCTATGGAGGAGGATGACAAGAAGCCTAATGAAGAAGATACAGATCTGATCTCCAACATGGACCATGCTTCTGTTCTTGTTGAGCGGGGAAGCCTATCCTCTGAAGATGCTGACCTTGGGGACATAGAACAAGTTGAGAAGAGAGATACCGATCAGGATGAGGCTGGGATCACTTTGGGAGAAGTTGAGAATTACCATGAAATCAATTCAAGTATGTCTGCTTCAGGAGTGGCAACTCCTGTGGAACCAAATACAACTCAAATACTACTGAAAATGGAACAAGGTGAAGAGGAGGACAGCAGTAGATCAAGCCTATCATCCTTGTCAGAAGTAGATGAAAAACTTCCTAATGGAGATGCCATTTCTGCAGCTCTTGAGTCAAAAAGCACTCATATTGTGGAATCTCACATTTCAAGTCAAGGTTCAGCTGATTCAGAATTTCATTTCATGGGTGTGGACATAGATGGTGGCCAATATCAGAAGCCTATTGTGGGCTCACATAGTGATTGTATTCAGGAACCTGCTAAACCAGTGGAAGTGCTGGTTGCTACAGATATTCAGTTTACAGATGGGATGAGTAAGGTACAAGATGATAATCAAGTCATTGAACCTATTTCAGATCCATCAGCTGATTGTGTTGAGGATTCTGATACACCAAATCAAACATTATCAGAGCCGAAAATTGACTCTGTGATTGGTATTGTAGAAAAAAATCAAGAGGAAGGCATTTTAGAGCCCAAAACCAGCACGATCGGTATACATGGCTCTTCTACGCAATCTTCACGTGAATCAGATGTCAATTTGGCAACTTGTGCGGGTATTAATCGTCAGCACAAAGATGCTGTTTATGATTCGAGCCCCCCATCATTCAATGAGTTCCTTTCATGTTCCTCCTCATCTTCTGGAACATTAGATGTTCCAGAAATAGGTTCACCTCTGACAATAGCTGAGTTAAGAGATAAAGAATCTGAAGACGTGGATTTGAAGGCTATTTCATTGGGATCTACTCATCAAAATGTGCTTTCTGAAGAGAAACCCCTGTTTGAGGTGGAGCCACAGCTCTCTTGGTTAGATAAATCCATTGTTGACCCATCTGTTGATAATCATGGTGGACAACAGGTAAGACATAATTTAGAAGTTGTGTGAGCATTAACTTCTACTTAACAACAAGTGAATTTGCTTGCCAGAAAGAAAGAAAGACTTAATAAAAAAGAAAGTTTTGGTGATGCTTTTGCATTTTCATGTAACCTGCTTGGACTGAAATTAATTACTCTTTTTTTTGTTTATTCTTGAACTGATGGTTGTTTAGAAAGAATTTTTAGGGTATCAATGATTACAATGTCAAGTTGTTGAAAAGATATCTTGAAATTTGCACCATTGTTGAGGTTTGAGTTATTTGTTTATCATGTGCTGTCACCGACACTTTAATATGTAGGGAAAACTTAAAAACTTCTATGACTTAACAAGATATTTCTTGAAGTACATTGCCATAGAAAGAATTCTAAAGTTTTTTAAGGGTCATCACTCATAGGTGTTGGTCTTCATTATTTTCAACTTCACTCATATGATCCTTGTTGTTGACTTCTCCTTTCATATAATTGACTTTTTGATCCTTTGTGTACTCTGATTCTAGTCAACAGCCTGTACCATCTTATTCTTACTGCAATCAATTGATAACTTGGAAGTTAATTACAGTAACTTAACTTTGAGATAGCCATTAGAGGTGATGTATGACATCGAGTGTGTCTTCATGCAGGAACAGTCCGTCATCCTGGAAGACCCTCCGGAGCATGTGAGCATCACCAGAGATGTTTCTGTATCAGGCATCCATGACTCTAAAAACATCATCTCAAGAATTATGACTTCCTTAGTCCCATCTGATAGTCCGAAATATTATACGCCAGCTGCCAGATTAGGTATGAAGGAAGATAATTTTGATAAAATTGTTTATGAGGACCGCGGTCAGGTCTTCCAACGCAACTATTCTCTCGTAGAAGCTTATGGGTCTCCTATTGCTGAGGAAAGTATCAATGAAGAAGATGATGAGATAAAGGAGATTAATGAAAATCTGTTGTCAGAATTGGATACAGTTGGGGATTTCAGTGTCAAAGAAGTTGTTGGTGAAACACTTGGTGATGAAGAAATACCAGAGGAAAATGATCCAGAAAATCATGAATGCGAGATTTTGCCAAATGATGCAAACCTGACAGAAACCAAGGCAGAGCTCCCAGTTTTGGAAGTTAGGTCTGTTGAAGATATTGAGTTGGTTTTTGAGCAGCTTCGAGAAGGAGCAGATGTTGAGGAGGTCATCATTCCTAGCACAATAAAGGATGAATCGACTGGTCCTGAACAAATCAGTTCAGATTTGCAAGTAGTTGAAGCAAAGTCTTTGGAAGACATTCATATTGCTATGCAGCAAATATCAGATCCAAAATATGAGGAGCCCTCAAGGCCATCGGGTTCCAAGGATGAGCCTGAGGATGTGAACAAAGTGGATTCTACAAATGAGGTCCCTGTTCTTGAAGTTCAAACTATTGGAGATATTGCTCTCAAGCAACACTACAATGGAGTAGAGATTGGGGAGATTATCCTTCCCGGAACTATTGTATATCAACCGGTTGGTAATGATCTGAAAGATTCTGGCCAAACCAGCTCAAATTTGCAGGTTTATGATGTTGATGTTACCAAGCTAAAAGCCTCAGAAACAAATACAGAGGTGATGTTGGCATCATCAAATGCAAATGATGAACTAAATGAAAGAAATGATTTGACTTCTGCTACTGGGGTGCTAATGGGTTCTTCCAACTCAAATGATGAAGGAACTGAAAGAAGTGAGTTGGCTTCAGGCGAGGAGCTTCCACTTCTTGAAATGAAAACCGAGGAGGATATTGACTCATATTTGAAGCAACTTAATGAAATAGTCGATATTGAGGAGGTCATCCTTCCAAACATGACTGAGCAGCTACCAGTTGTGGATGAATGCCATGATAGTGGACAAACACATTCAGAATTGCTAGATGGTGAAGCAAGCTCAACGAAAGATACTCATATAGCTATGACGCAAGCTGCACATAATGTCAAGGAGTTACCAGAGCCTTCAGAAGCAGAGGATAAACCAGAAATAGAAAATGAAATGGCCTCCACTGATGATATCAAACCTGGAATTTCTGAAGTAAATGAAGTTAACTCCACACAAGATAATGAATCAAGCAAGGCAGAAGACATTCACTCTGGCTCTACACAGGAGAGAGATCATGTAATGTAGAAGTTTGTTTGAGAAATTGGCAGGTGTGGATTTAGTCTGGTAAGAAGGCAAGATTAGACTTTGTCTGCAGCTATAGCTCAAACTTGGGTGATTCAGATGGGAGAACTGAACCAGAGCTGAAGGGGCAAGGTTTTCTGGTTGAGCTTTTTGTGGTTTGTGGTTTACTTTAGCATTGATGGGCTTTATGAATTTTATAGCTTGGTCTGTTAACTTGATTTTTGATGTTGGTAGTTGGGTTTGGTTTTGTTTCCTTTTTCATTATTTGATATCTTCAAGGATGAGTTTTGCTTTCATTCGTGAAGTTTGAAATGAGATGTTTGAGAGACAGATTGATTGTAATCTATTATTTGTAAATTTATATGCGATGTGCTCAAGTTTCCAATGCATTTTGTTCTCTTCATCAGGCTCAACTGTCTTATTGTTCCTGTCCTTTTTTTCCCAGTTTGTCCTTATGACTTTATGTGTCGATGATTCAGATTAGTCTTGAGCCATGTTTGTGTTAGAACTCTAGTTTTAGGATACTAGAAAAATATTGTATTAATGAATCAAAGGAACACTCTGAAAAGTTATTACAACGGTGATATCAAGTATACACCCCCAGCTTTGAATGCTCCTCAGAAAGAAGAATGATGTATCTGCCAAAATTCCTCTCTTCTCTCTTCCCTCCTCCCCCATGTGCACAGACCCTCGTAGCCTAAAAACCACCTTTCGAGAGGGATCAATTCTTTTGTTCCTGTTTTCGTGTGTTATACTGTAACCTTCTCCGTCCATCCATCCATTAACAAACAGCTACCGTGTGCCCGTAGCGAGAAACTAGTTGTTACACCTAACCACTTGCCACCCCAGCCACTAACTCACTCCCCTCCGGACCACCTTTCTTTTTCCTAGAGCATACTTTCCATATCATGGGCTTAGGCTTATTGCTTTTATTCCTATCATCTTCATTTCCTAAATTACCCTCTTCTATGTTGGTCCTAAAAGTTTGACCCATCAAAGTCAAATCTTGAGAATGGTGTAAAAACATTTCATACTTCTAAACACCTCAATCCTACTATCAATTTTGCCCCGCTTATGAACCAATATTTTTTTTGGGTAAATAAAAGAGCTAACAATTAGCTAGAGTTAATAACAGGATTAATGTGCCTAGTGCGACTAACACCCATGCGATCATCATTGAGAGTTCGTCCTATAACATCTGGGGGCTGTTGAAAAATCACCATACCCAAAGACACCTCAGGTCTGATCCGAGCCATAGCATCAGCTGTAGCGTTTCCGTTTCTAAAAACGTGATAAATCTTGACTTGCCAACTGCGTGACATCAGCTCCCGAATGCTGCAGATGAGTGCATTATCCGTACTCTTTTGAATATGGGTATTGAGCCATTGAATCACCGACATGTTATCACTCTTAACCTCGACCTTGTTGAGGCCCATACTCCAAGCGAGTTGCAAGCCATCGAGCAACCTCCGCAGTTCCGCATTTGTAACCGAACAGATGCCAAGCTTGTGAGCGAAACTGACCAGCCACGAACCATTGGTGCTGCGTAAGACACCACCCGCAACAGCAACCCCAGTCAACGGATCGACGATGCCATCCACATTCAGCTTGGTCCATGAACCAATGTTTTAAAAACGGAACTAAACATTAAATTGATAAGACTAAAAGTTTAAAATTTAAAAGGTTCAAGTAGTATTATACTGTTATAAAATTGATTATGATTAAAGAATTTAAAATATGATTGAAAAATATTGATTTCATTTATCAAAGGATTTGAATTTAATTTAAAAAATATTGTTAAACGAACATTAATTGATTTATTTTAGTTTATAATAATTTATTAATTTATAAAAATTGATTGATTAATTAATTAACTGATCATTTTTTAACAACAAGAGTTGTTAAAGTAAATCGAACCAAAAAGTTAAAAGTTGAACTAAAAGTTGAATGGTTCAAAGTTTTTATGGTTAAACCGGTTAAAATTTTTAATAATCGATATTAACTCTATATTTATCTCTTTTCTCTTTGTTGGGAGTATTTAATTATGTTCTTTAAGATATAAAAAAACACGTTGATTATTACACCAAACCATTGTGAGTCACATTTTGTTTATTTTATACCAATAAATTAACAATGTGATCATTTTGCCAGATATGGAGTATAAAGTATCTCAGCTAACTTTCAAGATTCATCCTTCCTTTGTTAGTTTCGTTTATAATTATTTGAGCTAATGATGTCAATTCTTAGTTATTGGCTTTCGAGTCCTCAAAATAGAACCATATAAACCAAATTATTATTTATGACGGTCCAGATTCTTTGTCCAATATTACTTTGTCTCATAAAATCTCAGTTATTTATTTTGCGTGCTCCACGCGGGCCTCATGCGTGACCCAAATAAATAAATAACTGATATTTATTGAACACAATAAAATACCATAATATTGGACCGAAGATCTGAACTAATTTATGACATCTTAACAAATTCACACGTCAGCTTTTGAACCTGTAAACTTGCGGCCACAAAAGAACAAATTTAGCTTTTAATCGGACAAGGTTATTAGTGATTGAATAATATATTTCAAATGGAAGCTTAACGATTTGGTTAAGGAAAGCAACGATTCTTATCCCTATTTTAGAGAGCAGAACAATCGCACACGCCTTTATAGTCTATTGTTACCAACTCTTCTCCCATGTTATATATATAATTGATTTTTAATTTTCATTTAAAATTTTTGGTCGGAGTAACTTTAATTTATAGCTAACCATCACCAACTACGAATAATTAAAGAAATATTTAAATAAAATTAGTAGGTGAAAATTTAAATGAAATTATCTGTGCTAATTTTGTTATTCCAACCCTTTTCTAATCTATCTTATTCATACATTTATCTAGATTCATTTTATTTACATATTTATATAGGTCCTACGTAAATGGATGAATAAGATAAATTGAAACAAGTTAGAATAGTAAAACTGGCACAAATGATAACGTCTCGACCCACATATTTTATGAATCATATCAAATTTGGCCAACCAGTAGATATGTCCTTTTTATCTTGTAGTGCGATTTTAGTTACTAAATTTTTATGCGTGCCAGTTCTTTAATTATTGTTTATATTATTTTGTATAATTTTTCACCTGTCACATTTGCATATGGTTTACTGAGAAATAACCTCTCTACTTTGTAGGAGTAAGTCTGCGTAATATGAGAGCTTCTCAGACCTTACCTCACTGCGAGACTTCAGACTGAATGTGACGATGATGATGATAATTACCAAATCAGAGGGTGAATTGACAATAATTGCAAATAAATTGGATCAATTATTCAATTTGATAAGCTAGGTGACGATGAATTCAATTCACGTGATATAATTATGCACGGTAATAATTATACACGTGATTATGCATGGTAATAATGGATGTACGTGTACCGATAGTAGAAATTCCTGATTCTATTTAAACTTTATTTGAATATTAAAATATTAAAATATTAATAAAGACTTTAAAGATCCAGCTATGTAAATATATAATATAATATAATTTAATATATATACCTCCAAATCCAATTACATTTAAAATAATTTTCTTACCTAATTAAATGTGCAATTTATATTGCACATTTAATCAACTTTTTTTCATTTACATCAATGGTTTGATGAAAATTTTCTTTTATCACATTTATTAAATATTTTAATTTTTAAATTTGTGCTATTTTCACCAACCTGAGTTCGGAGTTCTTAATATTTGAATTTAAGTTTAAATAATTATATTTAAATTGAAAAATTTAATTTAATATTTTTAAACTCAGTTCAAATTAAATTAAATTATGTTAATTTTTTGCCGACGAAATTTAAGTTTGATTAGAATTTTATAATTATTAAGTTTTTAAAAATTATCAAATCAAATTAGGTCAAAATATTTAAACTCAAATTTGATTTTGATTTTGGTGTATTAACTTCAAATTGATGATTTAAATTAAAGACTCACTATTAAATTACAGAATCAACTATTCCATGTTATCAATAGTTTTTTTTAATAACTTAAAAAGGTAAAAATTAACTTTTGTATACATTCTATAAGTGTTGAAATCTCAAAGATCCTATATGAGACAAATGCAAGGAATCTTACCATAAAACAACTAAGACGATGAGTTTTGCGTGGATTTGAGAAGACTTACTTTATATTTTTACAAAGAGTTTCCTTCTTTCTTCCTATCATCAATTGGTCAGCTGCTTGATTGCTTTTCTTTATTTATGATTGCTTTAAATCATACGTTAAAAATATTTTTATATTAACTAAGATCAGCTGATGAAAAGTTAAAGCGCCTGCGCCACATATCTATATGTATGGAACAAAAGCTTATAAGCTCCCAGCTATCTCTCTTTTCTTTCACTTTTCTATCCAGCTACCTTCAGTAGTTTTGTTGTGACAAAAGGATTTGGCGATCCGAGAAACTGAACAGTTCGGTTGTAACTCCAGTTTCCCAGTAAGCTACACCACTAAACCCTTTTCATTAAGCTGATCTATCTTTCTTCTTCTTTCTCCAGTTTGGTATTTGTCTTTTTGGTCATATGCTGCATACTGCTCAATCAAAGCTAAACAAAACAGACACTGACTCTTCCTTGCCTGGAAATTCGTGAAAGATAAAAGTTAATTGCTTTACTCAGGCAACTTGCAGAATATATCGAAAACATGGTTTATGCAACTTGTCTGATGATCAACGGCATGTCATTCCAAGAAAAAGGATATCATCACCTTGTTTCTGCCACATATTTATATAAATGTTATCTTCTTCTTCTTGCTATACCTACTCTGTTGACTGTAGTACCAAGAAGAGAGTCTTTCAAGTCAACTATATGTTGTTTTATTGTCCCTGCTCTGTACTGACAGGTCTCAGGTTTAACTATATTCTAATGACGGTTTTTTGATGGCGCCTCGTACGTAGTATATTTCTTCTCTGCTATAGGTAGCCATAAACCCTACTTGGAAGTAACTAACAGTCAAGCATCGTCAACCTGTTTGGTATTAAATAACTTCAGAATATCAAAATATATACTTAATTTTGATAAACTTTTTACTCACACCTTCCTCCTCACATACTCACATAGTGCTTCACATAAGGACAAAAAAACAAAAGAAAAAGAAAAAACAACAAATCTTAATATGATTGCAACTTTTAAGGACACCTTGCATTTACTACTTTTTTCTTCTTCTTTTTCTTTTTTATTATACCAAAAGGGACCTAATTATAAAAAGGTACCTTTAAATTATTCACACGTAAATTAATCTTCACTCGAATTGGGCAGGTATTTTGTGAGAGGTAAAATTCTGACCTCAAAATTTAAATAGCTGCATATGCGAGGCGAGTTTAAACTTTTTTTCTTCTTTTATGTTGCTAAACTATACATACACATATAATAATAATTTAGTACATGATATTGTTTAATCATTGTTCAATAAATTATACTAATAAGTAATAACTACCGTAATTAATTGTATGTTTTCATACATTCTCCTATTATTTTTAATTTAATTAGGATAAAATATTGGATAATGCAGTGTAAAATATTGTGATAGTTCTTTATTTTATTATTCACATCAGAGAGGCACAACAAAATGATAACTACTATGCTCTTATGTTGATAAAATATTATGCTGGTCTAGTCATGTTGAGTTCTCAAAGACTAGATTTCTGTTTAAGAATCTCGAAAGATGGCAAGATAGATGCTTTTAAAGGTTGCTATTTCTAACTTTTTCCTGGTAATACACTACTCTTGTTTCAGGTTAAGCAGAGAAGTGATATATTCAATGGAAGAAGAGCTTCTTGGATCAGCAGTGCATGATGATATTGGAGACATGAAAAGTAGAGTTTGGGAGGAGATAAAGAAGACATCGAAAGTTGGGTTTCCGGCAATGTTAGCCAGAGTGAGTCAGTACGGTATGTTTGTGGTGACACAGGCATTTATCGGCCATCATGGTCAACTTGAACTTGCTGGTTACGCACTCGTACAGATTGTGACTGTACGTTTTTCCAATGGGATTTTGGTAAGATACTTCTTTCGTTGCACTAATGTCTACTTAGATTGACTGTTACTGTCGGCCTTCATGCGGGGCAGCGTAGACGTTGATGATTTGATGCTTATTTCAGTTTTGACAGAGCGCCTCAAAACACTGTTCTTTAGAAGGGAACAAATCAATTTGGTCTCTAGTTCTTTAAGTATGTTATTTTGTCACTTGGTTTCAAACATGATTTCTTAAGCTTTTGAACTTGGTTGCATGTCATATATGTATAGCTGGGCATGTCAAGTGCCACCGAGACTCTCTGTGGACAGGCATTTGGAGCTAGACAATACCACATGATGGGCATCTACTTGCAGCGTTCGTGGATCATCAACTGCTGTACTGCTACGATTTTGCTACCTGTCTTCATCTTCTCGTCGCGCATCTTCAGACTGCTCGGAGATGGGAAAGGCGTAGCCGACGAAGCTGGAGCTATCTCAGTGTGGTTTATTCCTATTCTCTACTTCTTTGCCTTCGCATTTAGCATTCAGAAGTACTTACAGACTCAGCTCAAGAACATGATTGTGGGCTGGGTTTCTGCCGTCTCATTTATAGTTCATGTGCTATTGTCGTGGATCTTTGTGAGCAAACTGAGCTGGGGAATTCCTGGTGCAATGGGTGCTATGATCATATCAAGTTGGTTGATTGTAATTGTGGAGTTGGTTTATATATTTGGTGGCTGGTGTCCCAACACATGGAAAGGATTTACTTTTAGTGCCTTCTCTGATTTACTTCCTGCGGTGAAACTCTCAATATCCTCCGGAGTGATGCTTTGGTGAGTATCTTTCTTCGATCCAAAATCTTCTAGTCCTCTCGCTAGGTATTCCCGTCTCTATTGTACTTAACTGAGAGTTCCCAAAGAAAAGAACAGTATGCTTCACTGTATTAGTTCTGTAAAAATAGCAGATGAATTGTTTTGTTTGCTTTTTTGGCTCGGTTTTTAAGCATATAATGAAAGTACTTGTACTAGTGAATGCGACGAAACCTTACAAGGAAAACTAAAAATTCTCGGTAAGATTACTTTAACTACATGATATCCTAATGTTGTCTTTTGCATCATTATCTCTGAATTTCTGCCCTAATATTGACTGTTTGGCTGGCGGGAATAGTCTCGAGTTATGGTACTCTGCTATAATAATCCTTCTGTCGGAGTATATGAAGAATGCAGCAACAAAAATTTCGGCATTGTCCATATGGTATGATCATCAAATCACTTAGTAGTCTTGCTTTCTTGAGGAATCTGTCTACAAAAATTGATCCTTGATAATGTCTTCATCTGCAGCCTAAATATCACAGCGTGGGAATACATGCTATGTTTGTGCTTTCTAGCTGCCTCCAGGTACTGTCTTGAAAGCTAGACGTTGTCAGCCATCCAGTGAATTTCTTGAAAATGATTTGAATAGATTACTTTGATGAGCAGCGTTCGAATTTCAAATGAACTAGGAAGAGGAGATGCTAAAGCTGCAAAATTTTCTCTCAAAGTCAACTTCTTTGCTGCATTGAGTGTGGGGGTTTTCTTTTCTATCGTGTGTTTATTATTGGGTCGTCAGATAGCCCAAGTGTTTACAAGTGAAGAGGTGGTCATTGAACTTGTATCCAACCTTTCCCTCCTCGTGGCTTTCTCAGTTCTACTCAATAGTTTTCAGGCAGTCCTCACAGGTATGCTCTTCAATTTCCTCAATCTATTATCTACCAATAGGCAAATGGCGAGCCTGACTGCTTTACTTCAACAAGTGAGAGGTCTCAGTTCAAGTTCTATCCAATATCCATAATAGATCTGAACTGCAAGAACTCTTGAGGATTTGTTTCCAATTCTTTTCTTCTCTCGTCTACCAAATGGTGCGTTCTGGACATGCAGGGGCGGCAGTCGGAGCTGGTAGACAAAGTACGGTAGCATATGTTAACATCATTTGTTATTACGTGGTTGGGGTGCCTGCAGGGCTCATTCTTGGATATGTTGCTCATCTGCAAGTAAAGGTAATCTGCTTTGTACTTTGGTTCTTGTCCCTTTTGCCTGTTTCTTATATTGTCAGGACATCAAACAAATCTCAATGATTCCCTTGTCCCTTTTGCCTGTTTCTTATATTGTCAGGTCATCGCACAAATCTCATTCTAATTCCTAATGATTCACATCTCCAAAGATCCAAATTAAAACCCAAAAAGAAAGAAATTCTGAGAGTCTGAAGGGTGTTTCGATTTTAGATTCTTATTGTCAATGTAATTCTATTCTCTCTTTACAGGGTATCTGGCTTGGACTGATTCTGGGAGTGTTACTGCAAGTTATTGTCCTCTGCTATATTACCTTGAGAACTGATTGGAATGAGCAGGTAAAACGTCCCCTTTCAAATCACACAAAACCATTGAATTTGATGATGGAATTTTTTTTTTTTTATGGCTTCAAACCATCAATCAACGCAAGGGAAGTTCAGATGATGACAATCTGGATGACTAATTATCCTTTCCGTTTTCCCTTTATAGGTGAAAAAGGCATCAGAACGTCTTAATCGTTGGTTCGTACGAGCTTCAGAGGAATCAGATGAAACTTCCATGCGAGAAAGAATGATTGACTGAACATAATCATCTCTCGTTCTCGTGGAAGATATTTTGCCGTAATAAAATACTGCGTAATATTGGACTTCTCGTACTCCGTAAACCTTAATTTAAGTCCACATTTACCATTAAGATTTTATAACCATTTATATTACCAGTTTATACTTTGAATATTTACCGTTGAAATTTCTCTCTTTAGTCTTTACTCATGGTTAATTGGAAAATATGAGATCTAATCAATCCTAACTAAGTAATTATCTGGGTGTTTGTTTTTATTTTTGTTTTTAGTTTTTGTTTTCAAATTAAAAAAAAAATTTGTTTGTTTGAGTTTTTAAGTTTTTGTTTTTAGTTTTGCTTTCTTCCTGCTTTAAAAAAAATATAAAATCATAAAAAGTGGTTTTTGTTTTTTATTTTTGTTTTTTTTATAATCTGATTTACTATCATTTAAATATATATTATTTAATTATTTAATTGTTATTATGAATAATTTAATTAAAGATTATATATTTAATAAATTAAAATTATTTATCAATAAAAAATATGAATAATTTATCTTATATAATTTTTATAATTAAATTTTATGTAATTAAAATTTAATAATTATTAATCCATATAATTAAATTTAAAATATATAAATATTCAAATAAAATTTGATTTAATAATTAATATATAGTTCAAATAAATATACATTTAAAAATTATTTATTTTTATTAAAATAACATATTTTATTAATAATTTGTATTATATATAAGTTTATTTATTTAAAAGTAATTTATCTTTATGTTTTATATTATATGTAATTATTATCATCAATAAAAATATAACTATATTAATATTAACAACTAAAACAGATTTTTATTTTTATTTAAAAAATAAAAACAAAAAATGAAAAGAAAACTGAAAATAACAATAAAAAAATAGAAGTAAAACTAAACTGACAACTTTAAAAATTCAATATTTGAAGTAAAACTAAACTGACAACTTTAAAAATTCAATATTTGATATCTTGCGATTTTATTTATTCAATGCCTTGGTTATATTAGATCGAGTGTAAGAGTTTATCCGCACAAGGCCATGGACAAGTACTCAGAAGGAAAATAAAAGAGAAAGGCGAAGAGAGGCATGTCCCCTAAAACTTAGGTTTCAGCTGTTTTTAAATAAGGCGTATTTTCCATTATGGGCTTCAACATGCCTGTCTTTGATATTAAGCCTTTATTCCAAAATGTTAGCAGTATAAGTTCAGAATCTTCTAACTTGATTTTTACCTTGATCAAGTAAACTTTCTTTATCATCTTAAATTAACTAAATCAAAGTAGGGATGAGAAAGTTAACCCAATTTAAAAAGTAACATTGAAGCTGTCCATAACTGTCCAGTTATCTTCATTTTGCTCTTAATGCCTCTACTTACATCTTAACTCAAATTTAAAAATAATTAGTATATCCATACATAAAATAAGTGTAAAAGACCAAATATTAAGAGATGAAAACATAACACTTTACATGGTCATCAGATAAAAACACTATATATTAAGAGATGAAAACACAACATTTTACATGCTCATCAAATAAATTTGAGGAATCTCATGACATATATAAATGGAACTTCAAAACCTTATATCTAATAAGGACAAAGATAAAAGTATCAAAATGGAAATTATGCATACTCACCTCAATGGAGATGATGACAAGATCATATAGAGACTATCAAGTTCTCGAAGCTTCACAAACCAATCAAACAAAAAGTTCTTATGAGGTAACATAATATTGTTCCTTGGACCAAAGTGATATTATAACATCCCGTTCCCACACTAAGGATTAGAACTCTATATTTTTGTAATTGAGAAAATAGCAATGAGAGACTAGGAAAATATCTAAAAATTTGGGAATTTAAGGATTTTTTGGATTAAAAAAATATCAAGTGGCAGAATAATTAATGAATAGTAGTAGAAATAAGAGTCCAATGGCAGTGAAAAATTTTATATGTGACATAAGATTTAATGACAATTGGCAATAAAAATTGGGAGACAATTGGAGTAGAAATTAGAGATAAATGGACTAGTAGATTAAAAGACCAAAATGAGACCATAGAAAAGTGACAAGTGTCACTACCATTCATCACTTACTATTATTCTACCAAAATTAAAGACCACTTTGTGTCGAATCTCAAACTTGGGCTTACTCTTTGGCTCGAATGAAGAAGTGTAACACAAGTAGCCTGCAAGTTCTCGGTAATCAATCCTTTTTCTTTCTCTTGTTTTTCTTATTTCGCTCACATCTCCAATAACATTTTCTGCTGGATGATTTCTTCGAATTTGAGATGAAGAACCTCGGTTCAAATCAGCTTTCATTGTTTTAGTTGGTTCATCATCCGAAGTAACTGTAAGTTCTTCAGTTTCTACAGTTACTTCCTCAGAAGTAACTAACTGTAAGCCACTTTCTGCAGCTGCTCCATCTGCAGTAACTAGCTGTAAGTCACTTTCTGTAGTTACTTCATCTGCAGTAACTAACTGCAAATCTGGACATTTTCTTGTTTTTCCTTCACTACATTTTTGTGCTTTTACTTGACCCTTTCTAACCCAAGCTTGCTTCAATATCATAGGATGCTGCTGGAAATTTAATAAAGAGTGTCTAGATTTTCGGTTTTGACCCATTTCAAACATCATGTGTAGTAACTGATAACATCTTGGCCTTATATGTCCAATGACTCCATAAAAGTGACATGGGATAAATCTTCGATTCTTTCTTGATGTTTCTTCTTCTTGGACAGATTTAGGTATGTCATCTTTCTTCTCATTCACTTTAGAACACTCACCCTTATAGCCAATGCCTTTAAGATCCCCTTGAACTTTATCAATTTTCAACAACTTTTCTAGCTTTTCGGTACCTCCATTCAACATCCTCAACCCCTTTTCAGTACTTATTAATTTCATTCTCGTGTTACCAAGTTCATCTGAAGTCAATGCCAGATTCTTTTCTAATTCTTGTATGGTATTTTTCAGACGAAGATTCTCCTCTTTCAAACTTTCATTTTTTTTCTGCATTTTCATCAATTTCTCATACAAAGCCTTGTAATTCTCATAGATATCCCCAACTTTATCATCAAAGCCACTTCTGTCACTGTCATAGTCTGATATTGTATCCCGAGCTGAACTGATTTCGAAAATTTCAAATTTTCTCCCTGTTCTGCTGTCAGTTAATTCCTTCTCAGTTACTGTTAGACAAGTAATTGGACTTTTTCTGTGTAATGCAACCAATGCAGCATTTTTTGCTATTTCTTCTTCACTGCCCAAATCACTTTCAGAATCATTTTCACTCCAATTGGTTGTGAAAGACTTTCTTCTTTGTTTCTTCAATGTGTTAGCGCATTCGGATTGAAGATGTCCAAACCCCTGACATTCATGACTCTGAATTCTTCTGGCCTTCCGTTCACCTTTTTTTCTTGCTTCCACATGCAGTGCTAATCCTTTGCTCATTTCTTGCTTACCTCTTAGAGATTCATCTCAAAATTTGTAAGAATGCCGATGACTTTTTTCAATGACAGATTATCAATATCACGAGCCTCCTCTATTGCTGCAATTTTTGGAATAAACTTTGGAGGTAGCGATCTCAGCGTTTTCTTGACTAATTTCACGTTGGAGTATTTTTTTCCTAGTTGATGAGCTTGATTGGCTATATCTCTCAATCTTTCATAAAAATCTCCAACAATCTCATTCTCATCCATCTTTAGCTCTTCAAACCGCACAGCTAATATCTGTAGTTTTGAAGATATCATAGATTTAGATCCTTCATGAATAGTCTGCAACATGTCCCACGCTTTTTTTATCGTTTCACATGCTGAAATCATTGAGAAGCGTCCTTCGTCAATAGCATTGAATATCACATGTATTGCTTGTGAATTTGCCAGTGCACTTTCTTCTTCCATTCTTGTCCTTTCTGACGGATCTTTCTGAACTGCCTCTCCTTTATCATCAATGATCATTGGATGCGTTTAACCATGTACTACTGAACATCAGGCTCTCATGCTCTGAGCTTGAATAAAGAATTTAATTCAGGATTTCCATGATGGATAATTTGATCCATCCAATAGTGGTGGTCTGGTAGCCATGTCTACGAATTTAGGATCTGCACCAACTTGCTACCAAGTTTTGAATCGGTTACCTTGCTCTGATACCAATTGAAAAATCGTAGGAGTAGATAGTTTCGCAAACTTTCCGATTTGTTCCTAGCAAACAAATAAAATCAGGAAAATTGAAAGAACAAAAAATAAATCAACACCAGAAATTTGATAACACAGTTCGACACCCCTTGCCTACATCTACGGGGCCCTCACTTAGCTTAATCAGTTTCACAGAAGTATAATAGTTTTACCCAAGGCTTTACTGAGTCGACACCACTCAACCCTTGATACTATCACTTAACCTCACTTTCCGTAAAAGAATTTCACACCCAATAGTACGACCACCTCGTACTAACCTCGTTAGAGGAATTTTCTAACTATTTCTACTCAAAAGCAAAAACAAATAAAACAAGAACACAATACTTTCAGATCTGAAACTCTTCACCAAAAAGCCAAGTTACTGCACCAACAAAATATGTACTCATCTGTGACAAAATTTTATTTATGCTGCAATCATCAATCAACTTGAAAGAGCCAGCAAGATCAGCAGCTACGCATAACACCTGGACTGCTTGTTAAAGATAACACCAGTGAAACAATGCTGCTCTGAGAAGACCCACGCAACTAGCTCAAAAAGAAGATAAAACCCAAAACAGAGCAGCAACTAATTAACACCTTCACAATATGTCGTTCACGCAAAAAACCAGACCATATGCATAGAAAAATCACCCTCCACACATACTTTTTCATCAGGCAAAAAAATCAACTCTCCTTATTCTTAAAAGCCCCACTCCACGTTCACTTTAACGCCCTATCATCTAATAATTTTAAGACCTACAGTGGACATATGAAGACTAGAACACCTAAACAAACGCGAGCTTATTATTCTATGTTCCCACATACTGCGTTCTCTAAAACTTCAGTTAATGCACATAGTAGCAGCACTTGTTCAACAACCCACCAAGTTTATCTGACATACACACGTGTGGCTTCAACACATATATAAGCAATAGACCTCTTCTATTGACAAAAGATATAGACGATATTCACTTCACTTGCTTTTCCAATCACAAGAGATTAATTTCAGCTATAAATAAAAGTCATGCACATCACTCAAAACAGGAAGAATTCCATTTCAGCCACACAACCAAAAAAACCTCCAAGTAACTTTGTTTTCTTCTATCCATAAAATCTACAAATCCACCCAAAACACAAGTCAATTACCAACATGATAATAGACTTCAATCTAAGATAGGATTCTATCACAACTATAAGATTATCCATATAGCTTTTGAACCGAATCATTATCTAATTAATATCTTATATGTCCAATTAATAAATAATGCCAAAACTAAATAAAAGATATACAACATATATCTTAACAGCCATCTCTCGTTTCTTTCATTTTTACTCCCACGAAATGCTCAAATCTTGTTCATTTTTCTTTATCTTCCTCTCCTTCTCACAAAACTCTCTCCTCTAAGCATCAAAGATGAACCTTTCATCACTAGGTTCTTGCTATCGTTTCTTCTTGATAAAAGACCCACCTATTCTACTTTAGCAAGATGATGAAGGAGTCAGGGTTCTTGGAGATTCTTGAAGAAGCCATGGATAAACAAGTAAGTATAAGCATCAATCTTCTTGATTTGATGAATGAAGCATGTTTTGGTGATAGTTAGAAGTAAAATGAAAGTGAAAATAAAGTTGAATATGTGTAGTAAGTAAGAGTTAGAATATGGAAAATTGGAAGACGAGTCCCGATTTTGAAACTGTGAAAGTTCGCCGCAACTAACTCTCCTTTGGTCACCGCGACCAATTTGAAGGATTTCCTCTCTGGGAAAGTTTGTCGTGACCAACTATTGGGTTCGCTGCGACCAACTTTCCTTAGTTTATTGCGACAAAGTCTTTGCTGCACAACTTGAACATGCTTCGGTATTTTAGGCATAACTTATTCTGTAGTTATCCTAATGGAGTGATTTTAAATTTAGAGTAAACTAGGGACATAGGACTACAAATTCTGAAGAAATCAAGTTTTAATTCAGTCTCTAAGAATTTCAATTTCTGGATGAAATTTGAGTACAAAATACTATTTCAGTATAAAAACAGTCTGAAAATATTAGGCTATAACTTTCAAATTTTTGAACTAAATTAAATGATTTTGGTGTCCTTAGAAACTTAAGACAATGAGGAACATTTTTCTAGGAGAAAGTGTTATCAAATTTCTTCATTTACTTGATTAGAATGATCATGGAAACATTGACCCGAAGGTCTGGATTTTTAGAAGGGTCTTAGTTCATGAAGTTTAAGAAATGCATGAGTTTAAGTATTCTAGAATCAATTCTAGTGAATATGCTTTGTGGGTTTTCAATTTGCATTTCTATTGTAGCATCCCACTCCCGCAAGACCCGAACCCGATATCGTGGGTGATATCTGAGTCCGTGCCTCACGAGAGTGGTATGCTAGAGCACTCGAATACGATCAAACACTCAATATGATTTTTTTTTTTGAATATGATCATATACGTGAAAATCAGTAAACAATTTGGGCTAGCTTCAATTTGTAAATATTTTCGGTCACCATAATACACTCACAATATTTAGCCATCGAATGTACAAAAATCCATAACCAAATTAGGCCCAATTTTATTCATATCCATTTTCAGTATACACATTATAATCAATAGAATATCAAGAATCAATTGGGGCCCACTAAAATACAACCACTATTTTACGAGAATTGCAAAAATATAATACAAGAAAAGGATGACATTAATGCAGACGTGAATTGATCCCGACCTCTATCTCTGACTTGCATGAGTAAGCATACTCCCGTTTGTCTAACGGGGTACTCTTCAAAGCTTGAAAAATAGTTGCAAATTTTAGGTGAGTTTTGTGAACTCAGTGAGGAACCATCATCGATAGTTCACCCAACTCATACAACATATCAAGTCACATAACATATACTCACATTGTTGCATATTTGAGTACATTCCACTTGAGTATAGACAAATTTCACTAGAGTATAAACAATTTATACATTTCGTCCAAATAGACATACATAACCAAATGAATACATGCACTACTCAAGTATAACACAGTTGTTTTATAATCCACATTCAAAAGTACCACAGGATCGTATATAAGCAAATCACAAATGTATAAGGCATTCTTTCCTTTAACTCATTCAAAATATTCAATCAAATATGTATGCAGTGCATATGTGACACTTTTCCATTTTATTACGGTGTTGTGACTGAGCGCCTGAACTGTCCCAATCTGGGCGCATTGATAACTATCCCGTATAGGGCTCATTAAGCGTTAAATGCATCTTAGGGGTAGGAGAGCCCTCTGGGTATGCACTACTTTCCTTCGAGCTCGAGGCTCTAATACAGTGAGCTTTTAGCTTTCGGTGGCTGGTCCGGTCACAACTGTCATTATCTGTTCATGCATTCATATATGAAATGCATTGGTCCCAAGTAACCAGTACATGTATCGCAATGTGTCACATCATACACAAGTAAAACAGTACATATATCACAATGAACCCATGTATCACAATTGATCACATTGTAAGCAAGCAAAATTTTCAGATTTGCAATTATCACAAATCATCACATCACAAGCACTTCTATGTCATATCTCCCAATACATCGAACCTTCTGTCCGGAATTCACAGTCAGAATCAATCACAATCACCCGCCATTATTCACCACAGTAGACATATAATAATTGAGAGAAAACCATCTAGG
>JAOQMR010000002.1:10429578-10441917 GCA_027563865.1 Erythroxylum pelleterianum | reverse complement strand
GTACAAAGTAGTGCGTGGACTAATGAAGTCAATGGGTCTTCAATAATTATATATCCATCTACAATTGAAAATATGCCCGCTTGGTGTCAGGTATCCGGGAGCTTTTATAGACGCTTTGAGAGATTCGACTCCAGCATGTTGTCCAGGAAGGAAATCAGTATGCCAACTGTCTGGCGACCTTTGCAGGCCTTCTACGCCCAGGCCTTCATGTCCTCCGGGAGCCGCCCTTAGGCGTACAGGAGCTGATCTGTTGCGACGCGCAAGGAACGTTATTTCCTAGAGCTTTGAGTTATTTAGTTTTGCCTTTTGTAATAAAAAAAAATGCCCGCCACCTTCCATTATAATACTATGTTTGTTTTGAACTTCATCCCATAACAACATATCAAAATTTCATAACTAAAAAATCTCAAATTGAAACCACCTTCCCTTATTTATGATTAATTTTTAACAGTTGTTTATTGACATATAACTTAAGTATTGAAACCATTTTTTATTTCCATTTCTTGTGAGCAAGCGTGGTATTATAATATCTTTATTTTTTTTGAATAAATTATAATATCTTTATATATTTTTATCTTGTCAGGGGCATAATAGGAATAGTATTTCGATCATCTTCTGTTATTATAATTGACAAGAGAACGATACTCTCGGCTTTGTAATACATACGATCTACTCGTTTAACGAGCATAAATAGTATGGTAATGAACCTTATTTACACAGAAATGATTTGAAGTGAGCCAGACTAGAAACAGACAAGCTCCACGTAAGGTAAGTTACTCTTCTTTCTTTCTGCTTTAGAATTTTTCAGGTTTTTCATCGCACTCTTTTACATGCATTGATGATCATTTGGTGGCTACATATCCTTGAGTCAAGCGACAGCCTCTTCTGCGTTAATTAGCTCTTCTGATATATCACTGATATGTTTTTGTCTATTTTTCCAAAATTTTCCTGATCTTGGAAGGTGACAAAAAGTATGGGATTTCTTCCCTCACACCTATTAGATGATCCAATTTTCTTGCCTTCAATTTTTCTATACCTACACCTAAAACTGAGTAATATAGACTGGTGCTATGTCTCCAAGCTTATTAAATTCCGTTGGAACTGCATCTGCCGCCTTTTGAGGGTTACCATCTTAATCTTATTTTGGCGTTTGTGACCTTGTAGAAGACAAAGCCATGTCTCACATGAACGAGATCGTCATCACTCATATAGAGAAAGTGCTTAATCACCTTCCTTCGACACCATCAGAGCAAATTTTACTAAGAGTGCCTAATCATCTGCGAAAAGTTAAGAATGAAGCCTATGAACCTGACATAATTTCAATCGGCCCATACCATCGAGGGAAAGATCATTTAGCTGCAATGGAAGAGCACAAGTTTCGCTATCTCAAACTTCTTCTTCAACGAAGAGACGAGAGTAACATTGCAAAGTATGTTGAGGCTCTCAACGAATTAAACAAAAGAGCTGTGAATAGTTACGAGAAACGATTTTTAGAAGAAAGACGGCCTAACGACTTCTTGGAAACAATGCTGGTTGATGGGTGCTTTATTGTGGAGCTGATTCGTAAGGGTGTAGCAGAAAATGTGAGCATTGGAGATAACGACCCCATTTTCAGATCGCAAATGACTTTATATTCACTGAAACATGACTTACTTTTACTAGAGAATCAACTTCCGTTCTTCATATTACAAAAGTTGTTTGATATGACTTTATTACCAAACGAAGAGAGCAACCTTGAGGACATGATCTTCCGGTTCTTCACGATACTTCCGGGCCCGGGCTACAAACGAAGAGAAGAACATAATTTGCCAAAAGTCCCAGTCCGTCATTTGTTGGGGTTAATGCATGACAATTGGCTTCCTTCTCCGCAAGGAGTGAAGGCTTACCTGAACAAGACAGACCAGGAAAAACAAAAAACCAAATGTGTAGCCTGCTTCTCCATCGATTGCGGCTTAATATGTACAAATGAAGCAAGCAAAGAAGATGATGCAGAAGCTCGCATAAGATGTGCCACAGAGCTTGATGAAGCAGGAATCAAGTTCAGAAGGGTAGAGGGATGCAGTATATTCGATATAAAGTTTGCAAATGGCGTCTTGGAGATTCCGAAGTTGACAATTGAGGACAGAACAGAGTCTCTGCTAAGAAACCTAATTGCTTATGAGCAATTTTGGAAAGACGATTTATATCATGCCATTGACTATACTATGTTCATGGATTGCCTCGTAAACTCTAATAAGGATGTGGAATTGCTCTGCCGCAGTGGAATTATCGACAGTTGGTTGGGAGATTATGAAGTGGTAGCAAGCATGCTCAATAGACTTCTTGACAATGTTAGGCTTTCCCATGAAAGATCATTCTACTCAGAAATATATGTAAAGGTGAACAAGTACTGTGGTAGGGAATGGAATGTATGGGAGGCAAAACTGAGACATGACTACTTCAACGGTCCGTGGGCATTAATATCATTTTTAGCTGCTGTCTTCTTGCTACTCCTCACAGCTCTGCAAAGCGTGTATGCAGTCCTTTCCTTTCACCATTCGTGAGGATCGACTCCAAATTTCCTTTTCTTGTTCGGTTATGGACTATATAACAAGTTGTTTGTATGCTACTAGTGTGATCGAAGCTTGGTTTGTAGTTTTCAAGTACTCTTCGTCATTGTCTAATTTCACATGAATGCCAAAGATCTCCAATCATACAGGAGACAGTTCCAAATAGGTTTTTGTTTGTGATCCAAAACTTACTATTGGCAATGTGATATTCACATGGAATGATACAGAATGAGCTTTCTTAAAGCATATTATAAACCATGACATATACTACAAGATTACTATTAAAAAAGATTCAATAATATGGTAACAGATTAGTTGTTACCATTATTTTGTTCTTATTTTATTTTATGAACATTTACCTATTTAATAAATAAGACTTACAAATTCTTGATAAGAATTATACTTTATTTTACAAGATTTATTATATTGAGGAAGTTTTGCATAGATTCAATATGCAAAATGCCAAACCTTTTACTACTCCATTAGCTGCACATTTCAGTCTTTCATCTGCACTATCGCCTAAATCAGATAAAGATATTGACTGCATGTCGTGAGTCCCATATTTTAGTACAATTGGATCTCTTATATATGTATATGTTATGGTATGTGCATGTCCAAATTTATCGTATATTGTTAATGCAGTTAGTAGATATATGGCGAATTCAGGTAAAAAGTATTGGAAAGCAGTTCAGTGAATTTTGAGATACTTGCGTGACTCTACTAATGTTTGTTTGAAATTTAGGAGAACTAGACATGAGAACTAGTCAATGGCATATATCATGCTATTAACTATACTATGTTCATGGATTGCCTCATAACTCTAATAAGGATGTGGAATTGCTCTGCCGCAGTGGAATTATCGTCAATTGGTTGGAAGATGATGAAGTGGTAGCAAGCATGTTCAATAGAGTTCTTGACAATGTTAGGCTTTACCATGAAAGATCATTCTACTCAGAAATTAATGTAAAGGTGAACAAGTACTGTGGTAGGGAATGGAATGTATGGAAGGCAAAACTGAGACATTAATTACTACTTCAAGGGTCCTTGGGCATTAATATCATTTTTAGCTGCTGTCTTCTTGCTGCTCCTCACAGTTCTGCAAACCGTGTATTCAGTCCTTTCCTTTCATCATTCATGAGGATCTAGTCCAAATTTCCTTTTCTTGTTCGGTTATGGACTATATACCAAGTTGTTTGTATGCTACTAGTGTGATCGATGCTTGGTTTGTAGTTTTCAAGTACTCTTCGTTACTGTCTAATTTCATATGAATGCCGAGGTTTTTGCTTGTTATCCAAAACTTACGATTGGCAATGTGGTATTCACGTGGAATGATAGAGAATGAGCTTTCTTAAAGCATATGATCATGACTACCCTACAAGATTACTATTAAAGAAAGACTGGATAGTAAGATAGCTCTATTGATAATAACTTTATTATATAAAGATCATGATACCTTTGGTCTTCCTCCTTGAAAAAGTAAAGTTGGAACGAGTCAATGTCGTTCATCTTATTTAGTGATAGGTTCTTTTTTGTATATTTTATATATTAAAATTGAGCAAAGATATTAATGAGGAAGAACAAATAAGATCCCGTATTATGGTAGAAATTAATATACACAAAATGAAATTATCAATTATAGTTGAAGAGTAGAGAATAGAGAGCATATATTAAGGTTGAGTAATCAAGCAGATATGACAATTTAAAACTTGCATAAAAACACATAACTAAATAATCATATCTTCAATTATTTAAAAAATCACATGAAAAAATAAGTATAATTCCAAAAACAAAGATTAAAAATAACTATCCTACGAAAGGAAAGGAGATGGCTAATAGTTATAATTTGGATCGTCAATACTTCACACTACTTTATCTGCATATAAAAATATTATTATGTAAATTATACCTAATAATTTAATAATAATTGCATTAAATAAATATTAAACACTTAATAATCTACAACCAAATATACCTTCATCATCAAAATTTTTTCTAAATATTTTTTAGATACGTGACTGGTCTCCTCCGTATCAGTACTTATATTAATATAAAAATTAAAAACACAATATAAGATAAGATAATATCATAAAACATAGACAAAATTGATATACCATAAATAATAAAGTTTACTCTCAATATCTTCATCATCTAACCAACTTCAGACTTACATAAGGGCTTCCACAATTCTAGGATGAAATCAAGCATAATGAGGATTAATAACTTGACTACTAGTACTAAAAGCAGACTTCAAACCAACAATAGATGTTCGAATTGCTAAGAGGTCTCATGCAATTTCTTGCATGCATGATTGGAAAATTATTTTCATGGTTCTTTTACCATAGCAATACATCAAACTCTCACCTTCAACTTTGGTTGAACTATTTGCTGTCAAATATTTGTCTAATTCCATTATACTATAAAAATTCCCACCTTTTTTTTAAAGAATTTTATAAATGAGGGTTTCACACTAGTCTTAGAAGAAGTTGAAGTTGAACCTAAACTTAAACCTGAAGTTGGAGTTGAGCTACAACGATCCTAATTTTTTTCCAATATTAGTTGATAATCATTAAACATATCATACCATAATTATTTAATGATATCAGCATGCTCTTGAACATGTCATAATAAATATAAACCCCTCCATCTTATATCTTGGATCCTAGAGAGAAATGACTGCCATAATATGTTTGACCATATACTAGTAAGAATTGAGCTTCTCCGTCATCTACTTTGCCATATCCTAGATTACCTCATTTGAATCAAATATCCAATTAGACAAAGATTTTTTTTGATCTTGTACATATTGCTAAAACAATCATATGAAGTTTGATATTTTGTTTCTAAGAACAAAGCAGTAGTAGTATAAAATATTTCCAACTTTGCACAAAGTTCTTTAGCCAACTCCCATTGCTCTTGTATAAGCCAAGAAAAGTATACTAAGAATTTCTTTGTCTTATCCTAATAAACACCTTAACATATTGGATTGCCGACTACAACATATTAAAGGTTGAATTCCATCTAGTAGGTCAATTCAACACCAACTAATTTGTCTACAGAATGCATTGTCTTCATGCAGTTTCTTAAAAAATTTAACTTTTTTTGGTGTTGCACTCCAATATACTACACTATCCTAGATCGACTATATTATTTCCTTTATTATCTCCATCTCATCCTTTATAATCAAATTTAGAATATACACAAAATAACATATATAGAATAACCTCCTGCTATCCATCAAGCTCCTAACCTAACTTATTCACCTTTTCATATCATCACATCATTTATGCTATAATTATTGAGTGTTATGATAAACAACTTCATGTCAATATTCTAATCCGTTAAGCGCTCGACCAATACGATTGTCAATCTTTTGCTTCTATGTGGTGTCGTCACATAAATGAATCTATCATTTGCAAATATGAAAAAATATATACATCAATCATAACATAATCAAACAATAAATGATAAGAATATTGAATAATATAATTTACCTCAGTGGTCTACTGAGTAGAGCTTAGTCGTCATCAATATAATGCGTCATCACTATTATATAACCCTTATTTTGGTTACTGAATGTCCACATGTTCTTTGTGATGGCAACCCATCCTTCAATGCTTGATCCTTATATATCTTCAAAATGTCTTTTGTTAAGGTATCTCAAGTTGGGATCTTAAAGGTTGGTTAGAGTAAGGTAAACAATATCCTAAAATTTTTGCTATCAATTATAAAGAGTGGATGTTCATCCCTAAAGACCAATACTAGCTATTAAAACCTTGATCTATTACTTTCATAAGTTATAACAGTTATTTCATTCTTCCCTCTCATTAGGTTAGGGGGTTAAAAATATTTGATCTTTGGATACTATCTTCTTTCTATTACACAAATCCATATATTTCTTTAAATGAGTTGTTCCACCTTTTGAACTCTCGACCAACATCTTGTGACAATATGTACATTCATCCTTCTCTCCTTCTCCCATTGATCTAGTCTTATTAAAGTGATTCTAAATATCACTTCTTAATGGACATGCTGTACTTAGATCTTTTCAGATATCTATTGCGTAGTTTATCACATGCAAAATTTAGAATTTAAAGTAGAATAGACATGACTATGTTCTTGATATACATAAATATAGTATTATCTGTATTGGGCTATATTACTATTAATGGAAATGAATAAAAGTGAAATACTCTTGAAGACCTTTCATCAAATAATTACGAAGCTTTGATAAGGAAAGCGTTAAAGGTCATTGGCAAGAAGCCAACTCATATACAAATAACAAAGACAAACAGTAAATCATCTTCGAAACATAACCCATACATCGAATGCATAATTAAGAACTCATAATAAATACCTAAAGGTATAAGTTAAGCTTAGCACAACTTCGTTTATTTATAAAATAGAACAAAAGAACAATACCGATTCAGTTAATGATGGTTCTTCAATGGTGATGACCACAATACAGAACCCAAACAGAAGAGAGGAGACAGTGGTTTGCAAGTTGGAGGATTTTGAGAAATGTTAACTACTTGAACGAGAATGGAGTAGCCTTTTATTGTGATTGTGATTAAAAACCTTATATAAAACGACGTCATTTTTCTTGTTTAATGGCACAATAGTCGTTTCTTGTTTACTGTAGTTGTTTGGAAGTACTATTAATTAATTTCCTACGATCTATTGTATTTGGTCGACAAATGTCAGATGTAGCGACTAATATATGGTTCGTCGCCAAAGCCCGCGGGTTCATAAATAATTTTTTATAAATTTATTTTCCTATTCCAAATAAAACATAATTTGAATTAAAAATTAAATTATTCAATTGAAAACTATTTCCAAATTAATTTGTTAACCCTTTAAATAAATTATAATTGACTTACAATTTTCAGAAAATTATAGATCTTAATTAATATAATTTAAAAAATTAATTTCAGAAAATTATACAATTTGATTATTATAATGTAGAAAAACTAATTTTTAAAAATTTAATAAGACATTCTAATATTTAATGTGTTACTATTTCTAACGCATCATTACAAATTACTGTTTTGTTGCATAAAGGTCTATTTAATTTTGTTTATTTACCAAATTAAAATTAAAGATTAACCATTCCCAAAAATTAAGCAAATGAAGAACAATTGCATATATAAGTGAGAAGATAAATTTTACATTTTGTATGATGTATTAGGAATACCTCATATATATTAATCAATTAAGAACATTAAGAAAGTAAAGAGATTGATTCAGTTTTGGGCGACGATGTGAAAATTTGGTAGCAAATTGTCTACCATTTGCGACTAAGTGTGTTGGTTGGTCGTAGAAATGGTCTTATGCGACTAAACTTACTTCGTCGCAAAAACCCTCGGGTATTTAAATTAAATGTATCTTTTTATGCAAATAATAAGGTTAATGGTAGATTAAGGGCCAAAGGTTATATATTGTCATGTTAGTGATGAATTTGGTAAAAATGAAATGTGGTTTGCATTCCATATTAATTCAAGTAATAACAAAAAGAAGAAACAAATTTTTAAAAATTGTCCAATTTTATTTTGTTTATCTACCAAATTAAAATTAAATATTAGTAATTCCCAAAAATGAAGCAAATCAAGAACAATTGCATATATAAGTGTAAAAGACAAAATTTTCATTTTGTTATTTGTAATAGGAATACCTAATATATGTTAATCAATTAAGAAAATTAAGAATGAAAAGACAATGCTTGGGTTTTGGCGACGTTATGTATAATTGGTAGCGAATTATCTACCATTAGCGATGACAGTTTTGTTCGTCGTAGAAAGGTGAACAGGTTAAAATAAATAAATGGGACGACGTCGTCCCTGGGATATAAAGTTTTCATTTTAGCAAAAAGAAAATTTTTATTAAAAGGTTTAGTATTGGCGATGATTTATCAATTTGGTAGCAAAATGTTGTATAATTTACGACGATATTTGATTTTCGTAGCAAACGTTTAACATTTGGCGACGAAATATAAATTCGTCGCCAAACGTACCAGATGAGAAAAATTAAACAGACGCTAGGACTACGTCGTTTATAGGACGACAAACGACATCGTCCTAGCGTTTGTTTAAACACAAACGTGTCAAACCTCCTTCTTCCCCCCTTTCACTTGTCAGCCCCCTTCTCCTTCATTATTTCAAAACCCACGTTGCATTTTTGCCCTATCTTCTCCTCTATCTTCGACATTGTGAACGAATCTTCTCCCTGCGCTTGCTCTCTTCATTTGGTGAGTAGTGTTGACCTTTTTATTTTTTTATATCATTGAAGTCGAAAAAAGTATAATGGTTTTGTGTTATGTTTTTAGTTTGTTGTTGATTTGTTTGCATTTATTGGTGATGATAATGGTTGAGTTGTGCAAAAGTTCTGTTATTATTGTTGAAGAAAAGGAAAAATTGACATTTTTTATTGTGTCCTAATTGTCACTACGTTTTTATTCTTATTTCTATTTAAAATTTTTGGGTTCTTAAAGGTGGTCTAATATTTCTAATCATCGCTAGAATCATTATGTACCATATAAAGCCAAATATGATATCATTTTTAGGGGTTAGGGGTTTACAGCCACCAATCTTGATATAGGGACGACAAGGATGATATGAAAGCAAGTATAGGAAGTTGATGATTACATTTTCACTTTTCAAAATTAGTTAATTCATAATCCACACGTAGTGGGGATATGGGCCGCTTTCGGCTTCAGATACGCTAATAACATGAACTGCCCTTCTTATCTTCAGTGTTTTCACTTTCTAAGTTTCAACCATTCCCAAGTCAAGTGGGATCATTGAAGTTCCCATAAGTAAAACAAACAAAAGAGTTAACTAATTACAATGTCATTATGTAATAGAAGAAGTTAAACAGACAAAGCAATCAAGAAACAACTCAACATAGTACAGACATAGGATGATATATAGGCTGGAAACCGATGATACAGCTCCAATGAGGCTTATTAGTGAAAAATTCCACAAGCCTAGGAGCGACAACGAGAACTCCGTTTCTCGATTGAGTTGGATGTCTCGTCAAAAATGGTCAACTAAATACGTTGAAGGAGTTAAGAGTTTCATGCAATTTGTAAAAGATCAAATGGGTGATGAATGTAGTATTTTGTTGTCCATGCATCGATTGCTTAAATGTCGACTTCCAAAGTCAAGATATGGTATATAATTACTTGCTAATTTGAGGCATAGATAAATTCTACACTCCATGGATTTATTATGGTGAACGTAAGGAAGCAAGTTATAGTAGAATTGGTGGTACATGTTATGTTGACAGTAACAATAATGATGTAGATGATTGTGATGTGAATGATGATGATGGTGATGATGGGATTTACAAGATGTTAGACGATTGTCAGAATTATATGGAGACTATGAATGAAACAAGAATGCCTAACAAAATTGGTAGTATTATAGAAGATAATTTTGGGAATTTATTGAAAGTTTCTAGAGAACAATTATATCCGGGGTGCTCTAATTTCTCACAACTATCATATGTTATGAAGTTGTTGCATTTAAAGGTTTATAATAAATGGAGTAACAAGTCCTTTGACATGTTAATTGACTTACTGAACAATGCATTACCTATTGGACACAAGTTGCCGAAATCTTACTATGATGCAAAGAAACTGTTAAAGGACCTTGGATTGGGATATATTTCAATTCATGCTTGCAAGTATGACTGTGTTCTTTTTTGGAAGGAAAGTAAAGATCTTCAGGAGTGTCCTATTTGCGGTACATCAAGGTGGCAGGTAGATGATGGGAGAGGGAAAAAGATACCGAATAAAATCCTTCGATACTTTGCTATTAAACCACAATTACAAAGACTCTTTATGTCAACAAAAACAGTCATAGATATGAGGTGGTATAAAGAGAAACACATTGATGATAACATTATGCATCATCCAGCAGACTCAATGGCATGGAAAGAAATTGATAGAAAGTTTCCATAGTTTGCACAAGATTGTCGTAATGTTCGACTTGGATTAGCCTCAGATGGATTTAATCCTTTCGGTAATATGAGTACTTTTTATACCATGTGGAGGTGATTCTAGTCCCATACAATTTACCTCTATGGAAGTGTATGAGGGAGACTTTTATGATGTTGTTTTTGCTTATTTCAGGACCTACTGCTCCTGGTAAGGATATCAATGTATACATGTAACCATTAATTGATGACTTAAACAATCTATGGGAATTTGGATTACAACTTTTAATGTTGTTGAAGGCGAAACATTTATAATGCATACTGCTATTTTGTGGACTATAAATGATTTCTCAGCTTATGGGAACTTGTCTAGGTGGAGCACTAAAGGGTATATGGATTGTCCTGTGTGTAACTATCAAATATATTCAATGAGGATACAAAGTAAAATATGTTATACAGGTCACCGTCATTATTTAGAACATGAGCATAGATGGAGAAGAAGTAAACTATTTAATGGCACAATAGAATTGGGTGAAGCTCTGATGCAGTTGTCTGGTGATGATATTGTTTACCAGCTATCACATTTGGGTGGCATTACACCTGGCAAACACCTAAGTAATAGAAAGCGAAAGAGAAATGATGTCGAACTGAATTGGACAAAAAAAAGGCATATTTTTCAACTTGTCATATTGGAAGGAAGTACTATTGAGGCACAATCTTGATGTTATGCATATTGAGAAATGGGATGTCTACTTTTTTTATGGCAAGACCCTTGGCATCCTAAAGGTATTTTGAAGGACCTCTTAACTCCCAGAGTAATCAATGGATCGAAATTATCGATGAATGTAAAAGTTGCTGAGATTATCAGGAATAATGTGTGGAATTGGCAGGAGGCCACATTCCATAAAGCCCTTACCATATCAACCACAACACTCCTGACCTAATAGATTGGAATGGCTAGCAAGTCCCTCCAAAGCCTACACAAATGGCTCAGTCTACTCCATATTGAGACCTCCGAATCCTTATGTCCCCTGGTATAAATTAGTCTGGCATAAAAGAACTAGCCCAAGGTATGCTTTCATCCTATGGCTAGCTTTCCTTAATAAGTTGCAAACAAGGGACAAACTTCTCTTCTCATATGTCCTAATCACTGCTCCTTGTGCTTCTTGGCTAATAACTAGGCTTTTGGTTTGAGCACGGGGTTGGCTATGGATATGGGTATAATAGTAGAAGGGGATGGGGATGGGGATGAAAAATAAAAAAAATTGATGTTTGGTTTGCAACTTGGGTTTCTGCATTAATACCAATAATGTTGTTTGGTTTGTTGCATTAATGGGAATGAAAGATAATACAATACCATTTTTAGCATTAATAAAAATGAAAATAATTTTCCCTTCATATGTTTATTGGGGCTATCTCCATATGTTTGTAAAAAAAAATAATCAGGTTCAGAAAATATACCTGGAGGCGCAAAAAAAAAATTCCTTCGTTGATAAGATGCGATAAGGCAGGATGGGAGATCGTAAGGAATTAAGAGGCGATAAGGAAGTAAAGTGGATGGTAGGGCAAAGGCTAGGGATAAAAAAGTAAAAAATAAACATGATAAAAATTAGATTGGAATGAAAACTCAATACCCACCCCCATTGGTGGGTTTAGTAGATTCTCAAATTTAATGGGATAAATCCATTCTCTTGGAATTGAAAACCCCAAAGCAAATACTATTATTTTACAATTATTCCATTCTTGTTGAGTTTGACTCCTTTGTTGTCCCATATTGGTTGGGGACAACAAATGGGCAAGGGCTTTTACTTATATAAGGAGGTTGCTACCTCCTTAGTCTATGCACCAAACAAAGTCA
>JAOQMR010000002.1:10391309-10405850 GCA_027563865.1 Erythroxylum pelleterianum | reverse complement strand
TCTAACACCAAAATTTAAAATTCTAATTTAACTTAATTCCTTCAATTAATAATTCTTACTTAAGCACTAAAATTCCCTAATTATCCTTAGCAATCTAAACCTCAAAATAAATAAATAAAATCATACTGAACGCGAATTGGGGCCTAACAACGACCGAAGAAGTTCCTCCCCTACAACAACCAGCTCAATCTGACCCTATCGTTCAACAACCAACAATTGCATCCTCAAATAAAGACAGTCAGCAACAACCTTTACCAACATCGTCTATTAGTGTTAAGGGATCTTCAAGCCTGTTATTGTTAACCAAACATATTTACATTAATGCTGAAATTACTCATTACATGTTTAATGTGTTTTTTTATATGATGTTTTTTTTAGGTTCCAATACTGGCATTAGAAAACGAGGTAGAGGTATCACAAAAGGAGCTCAGTTGCAACGGATAAATATTGCAATAAATAGCAATTTGTTTGTTACCATTGACCCCACGCAACGTCGCCCTCTAGATAAGATACGGTATGCAAAATTGTCCAGTGAGTTAGGCGTCGTTGTGAGGAATGAATTGTCTTGCCTTCAGCATACAAGGCAGGTGAAGGAAGACAACTTGCTCCAAAATGCTTTGGACAAAGTTTCGGTAATATTTCAATTCATTTGATTATATGTATTGCGATTTTACTTAACAAAAACAGTAAGTTAACTTATATATGTTCTTCACAGATGAAGCTCGGTATCTTTGATATTGATAAGCATAAGGTTTCAAGCTATGTTAGTTCACTGTTGAAACAAAAGGCAAAGGATCATCGATATGGACTTCATAAATATTACTAGTCTTTCTCTTCTAATGAAGAGGCAAAGAGACAAGTTCCGAAATGGGTGACTCTAGTAAATTGGAGTGAAATGTGCGATTATTGGGCCTCTGCGAAAGTTCAGGTTTGTTTTATGTCTCTTCGTATTTCCTTCCATTAATTTTGTTTATACATTCCATGACTACTTCTCTTAATTTAGGAAATGTGTGAGTAAGTCAAGGTAAACAAAGCAAAAATGAAAATTCCTCATAACATCAGCTCCAAATCATTTGTTGTCGTCCGACAAGAATTTGTAAGTGTAACGTTTTCAACTTATTCTTCTATTTCTTAATACAATAAATTATATTATCTTATAATTTTTTAAATTTATATAATAGAGTCAAACTCAACTCCAAAGACAAGAGTGTGATAGGATCACACTATACAAGCTAACACACTACAAGCACGGTGAAGGCTGGATGTCTGAAGAGGCACAAAGTAATTATGTATGTACAAAAAAATTAATATTACAGTTTATTTTTTATGTAATACTAAGTAATACTTTTTTAGTTAATTATTTTTTATATAATACTAAGTAATAATTTTTTAGTTAACTCGATTTTATACTTTAAATTGTAGGACAAGATACAGGAGTTACAGGAGTTGTTGCAGATATCATTATCTAAGGGGAATCAGCCCAATGTCGATGACATTTGCAATAATATCCTTGGTACAAGATCGGAGTATATCAAAGGTCTTGGATATGACCCTAAGCCTGTTGGTGCATCTTCGTCATGACCAGCATATGTCACTGTGCTTCAAGAGGAGAACCAGTTATTGAAGACTAAGTTACAATTTACAGAAGAGAAGTTAGATTGTAATGTAAAATAAGTGAACAAGCTTAAAAAGATGGTCAAACAATTACTTGGCTCAAACTATATTAGCAGTAATGACAATGAGGAATCTTAGTTTGTTTATAAATTTTGTTCAAATTCTATAATTAACCTGTAATTATTTTCTTTATAAAATGCATTCCATTTTTAATGTTTATTTTATTTCAATTTATTATTATTTAAATAATATGTTACCAACATTAATTATAAAATATAACTAATTTATATTTCAAACTGTCTTTAAAATTGTAATAAATTAAATTACAATTTTTAACAATTATAATAAAATTTATATTTTAAAAATAAATGTTTGTCACTAAAAAGTATTAGCAACCAAAACAAAATCGTCACAAAATGTTATTACCTACGTTTACAATAATGTCTCTAAAAACATTTACCTACAACAAACAATTAGTAGCTAAAACTATTATGCTACAAAAATAAAATCGTCAATAAAAATAATTACCTACGACTATGATTTAGTAGGTAAAAACCTTTATCTACGAAACATATACATCGCAAAATCCCATGTACGATGTTTTTGGTCCTTGTTGGTTATATATTTATGTTGTGTATCCAAAACCTTTTCGCGACGATTTCGAAAAAACGTTGCGGATATTGTTTTGTTACCCAAATTCAGCGACTATTATGGCAACGATTTTGTTTGGTCGCCAATTATTATTTCACACAATTTTTTAATATTTTGCGACATTTGAATTCGTCACCAATAACCTTATCTGTTGTAGTGTGCAGAGACTACCATCTCGTCATTGGAATAAATTGCACCAACTCAATAACTATGAAGACCAAGATCTTTTAAGAGGTTGTACACAATATGAACTATATTCCGAACTTCTGCCTTGTCACATTTCTTGTCCTTCAAAATCTCCATGATACTAATAAACCCTGGTGAGTCAAAAACAGCCTCAGAATAAATCTTATCACTGAAAAGATGAATGCCCTTTTGTGGTAATGAAGTTTATAAGAAGATTCAATTCACTGTGGCTTATTGTATTCCCTCAAAGAATTTGAAGGGTTTGTAACCAACGCAGCCTTAACCTTCAAGTTGCATTGTTGTGCCTCGTGATAAGCTTGTTCAAGAGTTGTAGTGATTTTGGAAGCCATTTGAGCTTGTACGCTGAATAGGTACAATCTCAACTACAGTTCTCCACTTAAGATCACGATCAAATCAGAAAAACATTAAAATAAATAAATAACAAGTAATATAAATTAGACTACTAGCAACAGCCAATGAGCACAGGAAGATACACGCAACTAGGTTAGCATGGTGTAGGAAGTAGAAATGCATCGCTCCGTTTAGCGAGACAGAAGATGAGAGTCTCATTCGCTGAAGCTGCAAAACAAAAGTCTTCCCGAAATTAGAGACTTGATGATAAGCTATGGTTTTGACATGTTCAGTTTAGTTTATTTGAAAAATTAACTATTTTAATTAATAACTTAACTTTTAATTAATGTTAATGAATATACATAATTTATTGTTTATACTTGTTAGTAGCCTCTTCTAGAGCAGACAAGGTTGAAATCTTTGATTCATTTTGTTGCTCAAATGCAACAAACTAAGTTCAATTATGCACAATCTGACTGCACAAAAAGGCCAGCTTTAACCCAATATTTAGTAGAAAACAAGAAAAAAAAAACAAAGCAGCCGACCTATTTCAAACCATAGTTTTTCTTTTTCCCAGAATCCAATCAAAGAAGACCTAGTCCGATATTACATAGATATAACAATGGAAAATAAATATGACAAGACACTTACCGGAGGGCGACGGGAAGAGATGGGCGCTCTAGGTAGGTTTAGGGATTCGTATTGTGCTTTTCGTTGCCGGAAACTTGACCTAATTAAATGGTATTTTCATTACTGGGCTTGTGGAACTGCTATATATTTGTAATGCGAAAAAAGATAGGAAGAAGAAAGGAATGGATACAAAGCCTAAACCTGGCAAGAGAGAGCTCGACTCCTACACCATTCGTGGCACGAACAAAATCGTCGAAGGTCCTCTTTTCCACGGTCGAGGTATTCTTCAAAATTTGGACTTCGTCTCTGCTAATTCCTTTATTATGCAGTCGACGATTGGTGTTTTGAAGATGTGGTCATGGTTTTCAAAAGAATAAGATGAATATTTGAAGAGGGGAATAATCAAGCAATAGTCGTAATAAGAAGAAGAAGAATATCTGGTCGTGATTTTAAAAACAGAGTTGTTGTAGAATAAGAATATTAGAAGAAGAGGTAGTTTTTTTAATAAAAGAGTTGTTTAAGAGTTGGAAGAAGAAGAAGAAGGGTTAAATTGGTCAGTATAATTTTTAGATTAAATTCCTGAGGAAAGTAATCTAAAAACCAAGGAGGGTGTTGGTATTTAGAATCCTTGAAAAGTGCTACTATTTTCCCTAAATTAGAAAAGTTTTTACTTTCATAACAACTCAAAAAAACGAACCAAACGTAATAATTTAAAATTTAGAAAAAAGATTACTTTTCCAGTCAACATTCAGTGTCAACCAAACGGGGCCTTAGAGATAGGGATGATAAATAGTAGGCTTATGGGTCTAAGTTTAGGTATTTTCAATTGATCGACTTATGGGCCTAGGTTAAGATGTTTTCAATGGGCTGATCTAATTTTTCTAAATAAAACGATATCATTTTGTTTAGAATAATTAGGCCCCGAGTAGACCTGAGCCTAGACAGTCCAAACTCGGACTCAATTAATAAAGATGTTGCTTTATAATTTTAATTTAAAGAAGATTATTTAAAAAAAAATTGGCAGGCCGACTCATGGGCTGGGTACTTAAAGAAGGAAAGATAATACTAAAAGTAAAAACAAGAAATAGAAGGAAAAGAATGACATGAAAGAAAAGGAAATTTAGGGTAAATAGACGTTAAAGAGTAGGATTATCGGGCTAATCAAAATAATTATCGAAGTGTCATAGGACTATATCTCCACATTAATGGAATCAGTATCATTGAGTTTTCAAGGGACATACAACATTTAAATCATTTTTACTGATTCTCTATCTTATCTTTCGCATTTGAGAGGCTAGAAAAATGTTAAGCCTATTTGTTTTGATTTATGTTTTAATTTTTGTTTTCAAATTTTAAAAAAAGTTTTTGATTGAGTTTTTTTTCTGTTTTTTATTTTAGTTTCTTTCAATTTTCAAAATTTATGAAGGCTACCTAAAATGATTTTTGGTTTTTATTTATTTTTTCTATAATATGATTTACTATCAACTAAATATGTATTATTTAATATATTTAAGTATTAATAAAAATTCTGAATAATTTAATTTAGTATTATATTTAATTAATTAAAATTATAAACAATTTAATTTAATTTAATTGTTGTAATTTAATTTAATTATTATTGATAAATATAATTAAATTTAAAATTTTTTCAAAATATATAAAATTTTGATTTAATAATTAAATATATTTAAAATAAATAAATTTTATGTTTATTTTTAAAAATTATTAATAAATATTATATAAGAGATTAAAATAAATTTAATTAATTAAAAATAATTTATCTTTTAACTTTATTTAATATGTAATTATAATGAATAATAAAAATATAAAAACTACAATAAAAAAGTTCAACCAAATGTAAATGTGCTTGTGTGAAATATGCTAGTCTAGTCATGATGAGTTCTTGAAGTGTAGATTTGTTTTGAAGATTTGCATAAGATTACGAGCTAAACGCTTTTTAAGGTTCTAATTTCTAACGTGTTTTGGCTTAACGAGGCAGAGTACAAGAAATGAACTGATTCTAATTTTCTTGTTTCAGGTTTAAGCAGAGAAGTAAGTGATATATGCAATGGAAGAAGGGGTACTTGGATCAGCCGTGCATGATGATATTGGAGACATGAAAACTAGAGTTTGGCATGAAACAAAGAAGATAGGAAAGTTGGGTTTCCTGCAATGTTAGGCAGAGTGAGTCTGTTCGGTATGTTAGTGGTGACACAGGCATTCATCGGTCAAGTTGGTGAAGTTGAGCTTGCCGGTTATGCACTCATACAGGTTGTTACTGTACGTTTTGCCTATGGAATTGTGGTAAGATACTTCTCGATTGCACGTACATCTACTTAGATTGACTATTAATATTGGTGTGGCCCTTCGATGCATATTTCAGTTTTGACATAAGGTCTAATACACTGATCTCTGGAAGGGAACAAATAATTTGATCTCTAGTTCTTTTAAGTATGTTATTTGTCACTAGTTTCAGAGATGATTTCTTAAGCTTTGAACTTGGATGCGTGTCATATACAGCTGGGCATGTCAAGTGCCACCGAGACTCTCTGTGGACACTGGACAGGCATTTGGAGCTAGACAATATCACATGATGGGAATCTACTTGCAGCGTTTTATTGATCATCAATTGTGCTGCTGCTACGATTTTGTTACCTGTATTCATCTTCTCATCTCAGATCTTCAGACTGCTAGGATATGGAAAAGACATAGTCCACGAATCTGGAGCTATCTCACTCTGGTTCATCCCAAATCTCTACTTTGCCTTCTCATTTGGCATTCAAAATTACTTACAGGCTAAGCTGAAGAACATGGTTGTTGGCTGGGTTTCTATCTTCTCATTTATACTTCACTTGCTATTGTCATGGATCTTTGTGAGCAAACTGAGCTGGGGGTTTCCTGGTGCAATGGCTGCCCTGACCATATCAAGTTGGTCGATTATAATTGTAGAGTTGGTTTATATATGTGGTGGCTGGTGTCCCAGCTAGCACATGGAGAGGATTTACTCTTGTTGCCTTCTCTGATTTACTTCCTGCGGTGAAACCCTATATCCTCCGGTGTGATGCTTTGGTGAGTGTATTTCTTCAATACAATCACTTCTTTCATTATCTAATGAATGCGGCGAAGTCACATTATCTAACCCTTTCATATAAATAAAGTTATTGATTGATTTGCAATTTTTAGTAACCTAATTAGAAACGTTAAGCACATATAATTCTATTCATCATTTTAACTATTTTGCTTTGTTAGAATTTACAATGGACCTACGGATCACACGAGAAGGAAAACTAGACCACATATAAGCCTAAATGAAGTTCTATCTTAAAACTAATTGGTGATAGATGGAGTACCCACTAGATTTATATGTTAATCTTCTTTCATCTTTTTCTTCGGATAAACTCTCACTCTTGTGTTTCAACATGCTTGCGAGAATAGTCTAGTGATATGGTACAATGCTTTGACAATCCCTTTGGCAGGGATACGAAGGGTGTAGCAACTGAAATATCGGCATTGTCCATATGGTGAGATCATCATCAAGTAACATACCTCCAGGAATGTGTCTATCAAAATTGATCATTTTTGATGATTTTTTTATATGCAGCCTTAATGTCAGAACGTTTGAATTTATGCCATGTTTTTGCTTCCTATCTGCCTCCAGGTACTGCTTTAAAACGAGTTGAAAGTTTTAAATAAGCTTCTTGAAAATGACTTGACTACGTTACTTTGTTGAGTAGCGTACGAGTTTCAAATGAACTAGGAAGAGGAAATGCCAAAGCTGCAAAGTTATCTATCAAAGTCAACTTCTGGCCTTCAATGTGTTTGCGAGGTTTGTTTTTCACCGTATGTCTATAACTGGGTCATCAGATTGCCCAACTGTTTACAAATGAAGAGGCGGTCATTGAATCTGTATCCAACCTTTCCCTCGTCCTAGCTTTCTCAGTTCTACCCAGTAGTTTTGAGACGGTACTCACAGGTATGCTTGAGGATTGCTTTCCGGAAACAAAATAACCGATTCTTTTGTTTTCTTGTCTTCCATTTTGGATATGCAGGGGTGGCCATAGGAACTGGTAGACAAAGTATGGTAGCATATATCAAACATCATTTGTTATTATGGGGTTGGGCTGCCCGCAGGACTCATTCTTGGATATGTTGCTCGTCTGCAAGTAAAGGTGATTTGCTTGTCTGTCTCCTATCCGCCATTGGTGACTCCAATTACTAATGATTACCACCTCCAAGGAACGAAATTAAAACCCCAAATAGAATATAAAATCCAAGTGAGAAGGGCATTTCTATGGTAGCTGGATTTGAGATTCTTATTATCAACACAATTATATTCTCTTTTGTAGGGTATCTGGATTGGATTGATTCTGGGAGAGGTACTGCAGCTTCTTAACCTCGGCTATATTATTACCTTCAGAACTGATTGGAATCAGCAGGTAAAGAAAATTTCCCTTGGAAGCACAAACGAATGTATCCAACAAAACGATCGATTTGAAGATGGAATATAACTGTATATAGTTATAGCAAATTCACAATTTGGATGACTACATACTTTTTGCCCTTTTTTATAGGTTAATGAAGCATCAGAAAGGCTTAATCATTGGTTCTTGCAACCTTCAGATGAATCAGATGAAACTTCTATCCGAAAGAGAATGATTGGCTGATTCTCATGATAGTTTGTAAAATATAGTATTGCATGCACAATGTTTAAGCGCCTTGAAGTTTGGCAATTGAGCTGCTTGTTTTTTCGAGCATGGCTTACCATCAGGGTGATGAAATAGCTTTATTCCCAGTTTAGCCCGTTTCAACATAAAGAAAAACAGATTAGCATTACCTCTCAGACGTGATTTCTTTATTGGTATAATTATATTCATTTTAATGATAGATCTGTGGACTTGTCTTCACAGATATTTGGAAATTTGGAACCTTATATTTCACAAGGATAATAAGGTAATCAGAAAAGAAACAAAGAAAGGAAAAGGATGTATTTTTACAGTCAAGGCCGTGATATCATCCTCTCAATAGATTATATGCCGGTAAGTCTTTGACACTGTAGACATCTTCAAGGGCAAGCTCCCGCTCTAATTGTGTCCTCGTCGATTTCAAGACATCCTGTAATTAAGAACAAATAAAAGACTATAAGATGATGCCAATGAGAGCACATCAAATTCATGAAATTAAAATTTTTAGAACTATGGCTTTTCAAAACAGGTTACATTGAAGTCCATATATGAAGCGCGCTTTGCAAGCCATTGAGCATCCATCATTTGAAAGGATACACAAAAGAGGTTGTCAAATGCCATTTCATCTTCAGCCAACAGTTGTAAGAATTTAACTCCTGCTTGACTAGATGGCTTTCCTGAAAGAAACAATTAAATAATTGAACTCTAAGAACTCAACAATCTAATATCAGTTGGAGTATGATAAGGTAGGATATCAAATAAGTGATCACATATTGGAATGTTTATCAAGGTTAAGTGATCATGAATTGCACCAGTTAAAATTTGGGGTTATATAAATTTTCAGCTCATTAAACCTTTTATGGGAATTATACCTGTCTGAAGATCCAGCATTTGGGCCAACACAAAGGAAATGTTTATGCCAGCAACAGCAAAGGGATACTCCCAATCAGCTCTTTCTCCATCTTTTTTATGTAACAATCGCTGGAATGATTCCTGTGAACAATAACCAGTTCAACATATTTCAGTATGTAGAATAAGCAACCCTATTATCCATACAGTGACCCAGAACGACGCTTGATTTGTTTGGGGATGGAAAGCAGAACATAAAACAGAAATAACTGCAGACCTCAATGCAAACAAGCAAGACAGGTATCTGTTTTGATAGGAATCATAAACAGTTTTAAAAGAGAAGGAAGGACTCAGAAGTAGAAAGCAAATACACTGACACACAAGAAGTCACTCCTGAGGAAATTTTCATCATTTACACTTGAGCTCAATATTCCCATGAACTATAAAGAAAAGCATCCACAGCACATGCCCAGAAAAAGATCCCAAGCACGGCCCGTTCATTAACTACTGATGATAGTTTTAAACTGAATCCCCACGCTCTCATCCATTGCTCAGGATGGTCAACTGGGATAGAACTAAGTTGCAATCCAAGCCACAAACTGAAGAATGGTGATTCCACAATGTCCAATTGTCACATAATTACAATTCTCACCATAAATTTGCAAGTAAATAGAGTTCTGTAAGCTAGCAGACAAAAATCAGGGCATAATTTATTAAATCAGCTGCTTGAGCAAAAGTAAAAACAGAATCAGCTTAGGGATTTGAGTTCCTTTAATTGATAGGAAACTATGCCATCCAATAGGTGTGATAATCGTTGAGATAACAAAAGATCATCAGAGTGTTCAACTTCTTCGTAGACAATTTGTATAGAATTCCTTCAAATGATGTAAATGATTAGAAATGTCATCATTTCCAGGTTCTAGACTAGATCGGATACGATTTCATAATAATAGTCAGAAAACAAGAGTCCTGATCTCAACATTACTTCCCTCACAGTATAATCTTAAAGGACTAGGAAATAGATGCCAAATTTTATTTGTTGTGGAACGATCAAAATAGTTTATCATGCATCACTCAGGAAATGGAGCTCCATGCATGATGCAATGTAAGGCAACATATGGTCACCTGAAACGTAGGTAATAATACAACATTGACATCACAAATTGTAGGTGTCTAAGGAAGAGTGACAAACCGGATACTTCATGGCAAAGTAGATGAGATTCTCCAACGATATAAATCCTCCACCCCTTCATTCACATGGATTGGATTAATGTGAGTTGAAGGAACTCAAGATATATCATACACAACAATTTTCTACATACCGAAAATCAGTAGAGGGGTCTGAACCCTGCCAGCCCATCTCCTTCCAAAGTTCAGATTTCAGAGATGGGAGCTCCCTCTCAGGGAAAGATAACCTCCATAATTGCCTAAGTGCATCCTGAAAGACCCACAAAAAAGTATCAATTGCTATAGTTTGAAACACCTAACTTCAAGTACAAAGCCATCACATGCTTGCTGGGAACTTGTACCCAACCTAGTGCCAAATGAATCTCAGGTAGACTTCACAACAGATAAATGTATTAAACCTAAAAAATGCTTCACCATTGAAGTTAGACCTTTTACATCAAGGAAAAGAAGAATGCGACTTTTGTATTTAACAATCAGAATAAGAAGTTGTCAACCTAAAGTGGCAACTCGTTCATATTGTAGGATTGGAATAATGATCTATTCCCTAGGCCAGTGTAACAGTTACATTAACCAACCAAAAAAGAAAACTTGTTCCACGTGCACGAGAGAGAAAGAGAGAGAGGGCTCACTTGATGCTCTAGAAGTGAACTATCAAAGGGTACCCCCAACCTTCGCTGCAGATTTCTGAGCCTTTCTTCCTTAAACGATACCAATTTAAGGCATAATAAATTCAAAGCTCAATATGCTCACAATCAATTTGAATAGTGTATAGAAAGCTATGAATCCAAAACATGCTCAAAACTAAAAATATTGAGCCAAACGAAACATATAACAATGTTGAAAGACTTGATATCATGTAGGATCGCTACAAAACATGTTAACAACATTTAATGTTCATGAATATGCTGTAACATTAGGTAGCTAGAAGATAACATTAAGGATTTGAAAAGCAATAATTGGTCCAGGAATCACCCCAAGAGTTTGGAACAAGAACTAGAAACCACTCTAAGGTGTTTGTAATAAACAAAAGTGGTGATATCACTCCAATAGGTCCTAGAAATCACTTAATGGGTTTAGGAATCAATCTTAGCAAAGAAAACCTCACACTTCCAAGCTGAAATTCAGAATCCAGAAAATGTCCTTCTTCCTCATCCGAACTGAACCATTGAACTTATAATCGAGAACACTGACATGATAAGGACACATTATGTTACCCTCGTAAATATTGGATCTTAACTTAACAATGACTCAAAATAAACCTGTTTTAATTTAAATTTTAATAAAGAAAACCGACAATTAAAGTAAATAAAAATTACATTCCCTTTCACAATAACACCTCTGGAAAACACAGAAAACAGTTTTGAGTGCAAGAATTCACTGATTTCACGTAGGATTACATAAGTAGATACATGCAGAAGACCAACTTCTTGATATCAACAGTGTAACTCATACATGGGGCTGATCAAACTTACATTTGTGGAGAACAGAACTAGGGTGTGATTAGCAGACAGATGTTGTGAAGATATTAGGTTGAGTTTAAATCAAAGTAAAAATATGTTCCCCCACAGGATAGAACAATGCATGTCACTGGGAGGATCATGTTTGGGTTAAGCATTATTAACCAAAAAGGTTAGCCTTTACTCATACAACACACTTGTTTGCCTCCACACAATAATTATTTATGTACGCTGCGGCCTTCATAACATTGTTCATTTCCGGTTAGTTATTCTCTGTATCTCTATCAAACATTCACCTTACAGCTCCTGCCCATTTAAATTCGTTAAGAACATAGCATGCACAAGAGAGGTGCAACACAACATAAAAGAAACTATAAAGGTTCTGCATAAGAAAAATATGTATGATAGAAAAAAGTGTATTTTACAGTTTTCTTTGACATCATCATGTAAAGTTGCAAACTAAATAAAAATAAAAGGAAAATGAAAGGAAAAAAGGTCTTCATAATCACAATGCAGGACAACTTTCAGCAACTGCCAGCAATGAACTAAATATAACTAAACCATACCTGTAAAGGACTAAGACATGGTAAGAGGAGCTTCTTGTTTATTCCATTTTGATCGGTGGAGAAGAGAGGTAAAAATCTTCCTATAAGCGATCCAGAACCTAGGACAATATTTGCTATCAAAGTCAAGATCAAAACGTTAGCAAAACAGATTCACTTTTGTGATTACATACAAAGAAATCATAGAACTACAGTATCTTCACTCATGCAGGGCACATAGGTTAATATTGAATAATGAATAGATATGATCCTACAAAATAACAGTTGGCTTTGCAATCGAAGCCGCACACACTTTCCAATTAAATTGACATAATTCCAATTCAACAAAAACAAAAAGATAATTGTCATCTATATTCTTCAAAATATTTTTTTTATGCACTGCATTTTAAAGACGTTTACAGACCATTAATAAATATAAAGACAAGCCAACAAGTTCAACACAAGAAGAAATGTCAATATATATATACCTTATCATTGAAAAGTATTTAAATTTAGGTATACGTTCCAGATTTGTAATCCATGTTGCAATATATGTAAGAAAAAAATGAGCTCATAAGGCATACATGAATCATCTCCCAATATAACTTCACAAAACAAAATCGGCAGTTAAAGCAATCTAATAAGCAAATTGTGACATTAAGCTACCATCTTGAAATTTTAAAAAACCAAGTCACATAATATTTCTAAAATAGCCCTAAAATCTTAGTATCTCCATCCAGTGACTGCTGCATGTAAAGATGCTGTATCTCTGATCTAGGTGTAATAACAAGTCAAAAAATTTACCTACTATTTAAGAAGATTTTCCAATTTAAAGTAACATACCTAACCATTGTGCCCACTGAGCAATCAATTGGGAGAATATAAGTGTCCAATGAAGGTGCTCCTTCCTCCGCTCAGCACTCCAAATATCTTCTAGTGTAAGGGCCTACCAACATACAAAGATATAAGCTATGTGGAAACATTAATTCTTAAAAGAAATCAGCAGAAAACCAGAAGAAAAGACATGAACTCACACTTGTAGCCACAGCATCACTGTCACGGTTCCCAAGTAACGGTTCACTTAAACCATCAAAGTCTGACGAATCAAAGTGTTCATGCCTTTTCCCATCAACATCCCCATGATGAAGCCTTCTTCGCAATGTTGACGTCATTACTCAAAGTCAAACCTGTAGAAAATTGTACGAAGAGAAAGTATGAATACAATTGCCCAGATCAATGATCCTAATTCATTGTAAAACTCATAACCAACAAAAGCATATGCAAAAATAACAACATCAAAGAATCATATGGCCAAGATATTCGAATTAGATCTATACCCTAAACTGAACAAGGGCAGAAAGAGGATCAGAATATCTGAACTCAATGCATCAGCACCACGCTTGTAAACATACAGGACAATTGAATAGCCATCATTATAACATGTTCACCTAGCATTAAAGTTAGGGCGTTTGAAAGGAATACTCCACGTTTTTAACTTAATTAAGCGAAATTCGTCAAAACCCTAAATACCCAGTTGGTCAAGAAGCACAGAAACAAATTAAAGAAAACATAAAAAAACAACCAAACGCAAATTTGGGTCAACCCACGAAGTTTCAAACACAAAAGCATCTCGTTGAAGAATTCAAAAGGCTAACCAATTGTGAACAAAACTTAACGAAGAAGAACAAAAAGAACGTACAAAATATACAATGAGAAAAGAAGGCTGAGTGGGAGAGAAAACCTCAAATAGCCAAAAGGAAACCCCCGTTGTTAAGAAAGCTTCAACAACGTGCAAACTGATATAATACCTATACTTTTTGTATGGAATGCTCACATTATGTTACGTGTGATCGCACACACACATATATATATAAAAAGAACAAAAGGAGAGATCAATTGAGCCTCTAAATATCTCTAAAGTGACCTTCTCCAGAGCAGAATAGGAGAGAATCAGAGGGAGAGAGATTTGAGAGACTTTCAATTTAGTCTTGTCTCTGTTTGTTGGTTTGTCTGTTACTGCTTAATTAACTTAATTTCTTTCGTTTTTTCAGTTCCCTTCCACGCGGAATCGAATGGAACGGATACAACATTTGATTGGTTTTTAGATCCAATGAAAAATAAAAACATTTTACATTTATTACATAATGTGTAGTAAAATATACATAATATTAGAAAGTAAATCAACTATAAATAATCGAGAGAAATACTAATGAAAATTTTATTTATAGACAGGATACCGGTTGCTCTTTTGTGATCAAAATTTTAGGTTTAAATTATAAAAATAGTCTTTTTATAAAAATATAAAAAGAAGATTATCTATGGATGGGTCGGCTGCATCTAACAGGCCGATCGACCGGTCTCACCTATGGGCTTAATCCACACCTGCACAGC
>JAOQMR010000002.1:10358160-10382177 GCA_027563865.1 Erythroxylum pelleterianum | reverse complement strand
TTCTATATGATCTATATACAGCCTATATCTCAATATAATCTAGATACAACTGTATAGTATCTGTAGAAGAATATTAGCATATCACCAACATTTAGAAATTTCCCCAAGCTTATGTTTAGTCCAAAAGAAAATTGGACTATTAGGCAGTCCACAGATTAAATTGAAGACCCAGCCAACCCTGAAACATCACCAAGAATAGCGGGGAGAAAAAATTGAGAAGTTCTCATATATGACTTCACAAAGATCTTTATCTTAACTATGTAATAACACTGTCCACCAGTTCAGCATTACACAGCACCAACTACAAACCCATTAAATTGGCATCCTAAAAGGAAAAATATTGCAGAAAAGAAGAATAAAGTATACAAATACTTGGTCTGGCCGTGACAGTCAGATGCTAGGTATATGAGAAAGCACAGCTGTAAAATTGAGAAGTCAAAAAGTATCGCATTTCTGTGAAGATTCAAACATCAGAAGAAATTAGAAGATATTCAGGATGAAGAGGAGGATAACACCTATGAATCCAAAGGCCACAACAGGAAGGACATTCAAATAGCATTTTTAAGTGTACTTTTATTCTGCTTCACTCTCGTTCATCCCACTTATCATGCGCAAGAGTAGTGTTTCATGACAAGCTTCATGAGAGTTTCATGAATGATCTCCTTACCAGAGAAGGCTCAGAATAGCACAAATCAAAGAGAAAAACTTATCCATTACCATAACTTAGTTTGAAAAGGACAGCTCAACACTCCGAGAATAAAGGTGGGCATTATGAGTAAACCATCAACCAAGATCCTGAATAGATTTATCTATACTCTCCCAAACCACTGAATAGTTATATACAAAATTGAGGTTAACAGCCTAATGACCTGTTTGATAATGACACCAATGCCAGCCATATGTAAAAGGTATATGAAGCAACAAGCTGTTCTTAGGAATCAGCATAAAAAATAAAATTTTCACCTACGAGGAAAATTGAGACCTTATATAAAGTAAGAAACTGTAGCATAAGCCACTCAACAAAGTGAAGTGCAGAATTATTTCAAAAATCCAACAAGCCAGTAAAATGCTTGTTCAATCACATTAAAATCATTATGTTATAAAGCTAATTTTTAGCAGTACAAACTACAAAGTCAGAATTTATAATGTCATTGGACTCATTATACTTGTCCAGATTGCAATTAAAAAACAAAAGAAATTTATAAAAAGATAAAAGCTCATAGCAACTTTGAACAACAATTCATCAACTTCAAATGAACAAAGTTAAAGATCTAAAACTGTTTTTGTTAAAAGTTTTTCCACATAACTTTTAACCCAGTATGGGCATTGCTAGTTCTTTATCATATATTAATTAGGAACCAAAGATGAAGAAAAAGAAGAAGAAAGCTGATGTGGACGATGATGAATATTTCCAAGTCCCTTTTTACAAACACAGCACAGAAATCAATGAAATACATAGCATTTACTCAACAGCTAAGACTTACCAATCTGGTCACAACCTTCTTCCCATGCTCATCACCATTCTCATAAACACGTTTCAATGATGCAGGAAGAACTTTCCAGAATTCATTCACAAATTCACTACCCTTCCGCCTGCTATTTTGCAATATGTCATTAGCCAAATAGAGGAAAGGGACACGCTGCTCTCTCTGGGATGAGTTGAAAAAATTTTCCCATGTCTCAACAACCTGCCTTGCTCTCTTCCGATGAGAGATACACCAACTCGACAATGCTAGAACAATTGTTAAAGAAACACACTCAAAGTCATTATGGCAGGAAACTTTGAAGAACATAAGGGAAGGGAATATAAAACAGGTTAATAATGGTTGGACACAGATAATTGATCATATTATTTAACACTATCTACCAAATTTATTATCTTTGAATGTTTTCAAAACTGTTTGAAGACTAGAATACTTGGGTAAACTTAGATTGGAAGTATGAGTAAATTTTGGTGATCATTAGTTGAAACAGGTTGCAGTCACCCTCACCATCGTAGGAAGACTGTTTAGAACCTTAAATTATTTAACGTAATTAATATAAGGAAATGGATACAAAGAAGCAATTACCAGAGATCAATGGAACCAAATTAGAAAAATATCACACTGGTTGGATCTCTTGAAACTATAGACTTCAAGAAAACCCAAAAAGATAGGGGGTAGCGGGGAAGGGGACATTGTTTATGGAGATACAATAACTCCAAAATAAATTTGCGGCTTTGTCCTTTCAATCAAAGGAGTGAAAACATTTAGCAACACTGTATCTAAATTGAAACTCTCCTCAAAAGGACCCTAACTTTTGTAATAGTTGCTTTCTAGAGGACATCTAACCATGGAACCTTGAAATTGCTCAGTCTCCATTGAAAGAAAGTGTTACAATACTGGGAAATGCAGACCAATAAGATGGGGACTTCAAGACTAGGATGTGGACTTCTAAGATTCAGTTTATTAGAACTATATATGATCTCAAAGAATAAGATTCTCAGAACAAAGGATACATTCAATGCTCTGCTGTGAGTTGTTGAGTTTTGCAAGCTTCTCAGCTAGGACCTGTCCATCAAAAATATCGGTGCTCATCCTGCCGGATTACCAATTTTAACATGTCCTGCAGACCCATTAAGAGAAAGGAACTGTTATCTTCAAGTTGTATATATTCAAAATTAACAATTAAGTAAAGCTCAACAATTGAAATATTTAATTTGTTAATTTCATAAAAGGCTAGACCAGAGCATAGAAGCAAGTGTTCACACATATAGTCCGGCATGTCAAGTAGTTCAAACTTGATTCTGGGTACTAGACAAGTAGAGCAATGCAACATTAAATGGTTAGAATTCAAATGACATGTAAGCTTCAGTTCACTGGCTCAAGCTTGACTGTCACTAAGTATACAAGTAAAGGAAAATTCAAACAAGTAGAGTTCTTCAATAGCATAACTTAAATGAGATTTCAAACACGTCAAAATACATAAAAATAATATATAATTGAAATTTAAATGCAATTTCATTCAACCACCTAATATCAGTTTTATGTTAGAAAACTCAGCTCTGACCTTGTTTGGGATATAAGCAAATCAAGCCAATGAATTGATATAATTGAAATTTAAATGCAATTTCATTCAACCACCTAATATCAGTTTTATGTTAGAAAACTCAGCTTCGACCTTGTTTGGGATATAAGCAAATCAAGCCAATGAATTGATTAGAACATCATAGAGTTGGCTGAACCACAATAAAGAACTCAAGTCAACACCAAGCTGAGGCCCAACTCAACACAATATGGACTAACCTTAGCCTGGTTTATTAGCAACCCAGTGAAAGCCTAAACTCATAAGTCAATGAAAGACAGTGGATTAAAACATAAAGCTGACTGACTACATTCCAAATTTCAACAGACAAAGAAACAAAGAGAAATGCAGACAAGGATAAAAATAAACCATAATATTCAAACAATATTTTCATTAAAATAAATTACTGTGGAAAGCAGTTCGGAATTATTTGATAAGCCCAGTTAAAAATACTCATACTTAGAGAGAACACTTTGGAATATATGTATGCTTGGGACTCATTCACAAGAAACATTCTTCAGCTGGCTCTTGAATTTTCAGTGAAGCTCAGCAGCCTATTTCCCACTTATGGATCCAGATTGAAGACGTACCTCATATAACCATCACTTAGCCCTCTAGATTTTTCAGCTGTACTTCAGCAACTGCAGAATAAAACTACCAAACATTTTATCAACTAAAAGTACAATCTAAAATAGAAGTTGATAGAAGATTTTGGAAGATCGGAACCAGGGAGATGAAGACATTTCATTCATACCAAAACGTGAGTCTACTACATTGATAAAATAGAACTAACGATAATTTTCTGAATTTAGTCCAGACGTTAATTAACTATTAGTATTTCTAAAACTACTTTAGTGATGAGCTTAATCGTAGCAATTAAGCCGATTATTTTACTACCAACACTACATCCCATTACATTCACACTTCCGTTTCAGTATCAGAACTTGCATATTACGCATAAACACATGTCAATTGAAGTCCACCACAGCGAGAACAAGATGCAAAGAATGAAAAATAAAATCAGCTAAATGCTCATCTCAGGCTGCGAATAAGTAAATAACTATGTCATCGCTCCATCACATCCAAAGAGTGGAAAATCAGAAAAAAAAAATCTCAAGAAAACCATATCCCACCACTTAGGCATGCAGGCGAGGAGGATTCGAAGAAGTAACAAAAAGTCTACTTGAAACTTGATAAGAATTACACATCACCAAGCGATAGGTTGTAAACAAGTAGATAACTTGAAGATTGTGTTGAGCTCCATTCAGGTCCTAAACCAACTAAACACAGAACAAGATACCTAATATTCTTAGGTTTAAAAATGCCAACCAAATCCAATCAATTGATTAATTCTTATACAGTCCTCTACGTCACGAAACAGTGGTCAAGGGCTTGCAAAATAAGACAAATAATTAGGTTCATGACAGTGAAACAAAAACAAGTGTATAAATAAACAAAAAAACTAGAGATGTGCGAACCGAAAGAAGTAGAAACCCAAGCTTGAAAACGAATTTACCTGGAAAGAAGAGAGACTTGAAGGAGAATTAAAGAGTGGAGGGGTGTAATTGAGAGATCAAAGAAAATCAAAAACCCTAGAAATTGAGAAGTTGTTGATTGGGGATTTGGGTATGGAGGGATAGCGCCGGTCGTCGAGAGAGATTGGGGGAAATTGATTATTAGACTCCTCAATGAACTCGAAAACCAGTTAAGTGACGCCGTTTTGGTCCGGAGACTTTTTTTTATTTAATGTATTAATTGATGTAATGTTACTGACTGAATTAAATTATAAAATTTACTTTTTGTGATTATAAAATTATATAAATAACTTTTTAAAAAAATTATAAAAAAAGAGATTGCGAACGTTGATTACCTTCTTTTTCAATTTCGGATTTTGATAATTATTTTCATAAACAAATGTGTTTTTTGTTCTTAATTTTTATGCTTAATCTTTTTTTTAAGGTTTTATGCTTAATCTTTAAAACATTAATTTAACTTTAATTTTGAAACAGTCAGCAATTATCTTACCTTTGTTCTCTCTTCTTAAAGGTTCATAATTACTCTCAAATAATTCTTAATTTTCATATATCATTTGTGCATAAAAGAGCTAACAAAGGGAATAGTGAGTAGTCATATACGCTAATTTATTTATTAATTTCTTATTTTTATTTATTAGTTTTTCCTTTATTATTATTATTATTATTTTATATATATATAATCAAATTATTTATTATCTTTTTGTATTTGTATTAGTTTTTTATTATTATTATTATTAGCTTTTTTAGTATTATTACTATTAGTCTTGTTGTCATTATTTTATATATATCTTTATCTTTTGTTATTTTTGTTGATTTCTATGTATTGACATTATTTTTCTATTTTTTCTGTAACTTGCATCATTTTTATATTGTTCTCATTTGCATGTGGATATACCGGAAACAGCCTCTTTACTATGTAGGCGTAAGGTTACGTACTATCGACCTCTCCAAACTCCGCTTCAATGCGGGAGTTCGGACTGGGTACAATGATGATGATGTACGCTAAATAACACACAATATTACTATGGGCTCAATTGTAAAGCTTTAAAATTTTCACATTTTATCCAAAATCAATTGCTTAGTTTGACATTAAAAGATAAACAACTTGTATTTAAGTAGTCTCATTTGTGTTGAATTGGTGAATATACCATACATTTTAGTATCTTCTACATGACAAGATCCTTTTTATAAAATTAAATAATATACACATAAAATCACATTTAAGTATAAAAGTAGTCTAAAAGATTTTAAAATTTTTATATATTATGTTTAAGGTTAATCTACAAACTATAAATATTGATTAAATTGATAGGTTTTTAAAATAAGCATTATGCATCAATTACATTGGTAATTCTTTAATTAGCGATTCTAAACATAAATTCACACATAATAAAATTTTGTGGATAATAGTAAAAAGATCATAAATATATTAGCTTATGCATATATTCATAGTTTAGAGTCTTTAGACACTAATGAAGGTATAATGTCATTTCCTTGGTGTATGTGCAATTTACAAAGTGTGAATTGTCGACTAATTATAAATTATTAATAATTTTAATGATTTTTTTATACATAATCATACAAGTAATCCATATATCCAATATAATGGATTTCATGCTATTCCAACTCATACCTGCCATATTAGGCAAAAAAAAAAAAACTAGATGGCATAATATTGTAATGGGTTCAGATATCGATTTGGTACCAGCTATTTCGGATAGTATTAGCTAGTATCGACCGATATCAAGAATATCGGTAAAATACTAGAAAAAAATATTAAAAGTTTGAGAGTTAATTTAATTAATTAAATATATAACTAATTGTCTCATAAAACTAAAATAATCTAACTGCCTCTCCCTTAAGCTACGTTTAGTTAGGCGATTAGTAATGAAATGGAATAAAATGTAATATTTTTTCATCATTTAAAATGAACGTTAATAATGGAATGAAATAGAATATGATGAAAGGGGAGGATTTCACATTATATCATATTTTATCCTAAACAATAAAAATAAGTTACATCCGATTTAAAAAATTTAGGATAAAATATAAAATGAAAAATATTTACTACTTAATACACCCTCAATAATTTTTATAATACCAATTATACCCTCAACCTTAATAACAAGCAACAAGACAATAATCTCATTATTTGTTTTGATATATCAAGGGTAGAATAATCATTTATTATTATTATACATACATTCCATTTTATTCCATCAATCTTCTAAATAATATTTTAATATATTACATTATGAACCCTTTCATCCCTTTACAAACAACAATTTTCTAACTTTACATTCCATCTATTATAAACCATTCTATTTTATTCAATTCCATTAAAAACTTTAACTCCAACTAAATATAGTCTTATAGCCTCAGTGCCTCTGCGTTCTTTCTTGACTCATAGCAAGCTTGTCCATCCCCGCCACTTCACCATCATCATCGTTGCTCCGTCATAGTGTTGCCATCATCTTCTCCTATTGTTGGCATCTTCTTCTTCTTCTTCTACAATGTGTCTATTGACGGTATTAACTATCAACATTCAATAGCAAGACACAATCTTGTAATTGTAAATTACTTTGTGTGTAATGCATGTGGTCATTGGTGTTTTCACTTGCTTATATTAATCAAAATTACAATGTTTGTCTCTAAGCTTTGTAAGTACATTAATAGTCTATAAGTAACATTTGCCTTCTTAATTTTTACAATAATATATAGTTTTAAATCTCCTTTTAATCTTTAAGTCTGATTTTTGGAAACTACCATCTTATAATAAAGTGGCTAACATGCAGCTAAGTTAAAAATGAACTGTTTGCATTCTTCCTATCTTGTTGTCATTAGAAAATAAGTTTACAAATACACAAAATTAAACTTTGAAAAGTAATATTTCCAACATGATAGCAAACTTACAAATGCACATTCATGTGTGATAAAAATGTACAAAACACTTCAAACCTCTAATTCCTTTTAAAGAAGTGATAACATATTTCACTTAGTGTATCTATAGTCATGCTCTAATATATCATAGAATAGTTTAGTTTGACCGTCTTAGGAATTCAGCAAATACTGGCCAGCTAGTATCAAATTCATATGTACCATTATCCTATTTCACGGGTAGTTAAATATATAGTAGAAAAATAGCCCATGGGTAGTTGAAAAAGAGACTTTTAAGTAATATAATTTACTCCATGGCTTCATTAGAATAGCCTTTAAGATCTACATTGATTTATTAGAGTATACTCATTGGTCATTACTCCACATATCGTGAAATTTTGAATGTTTAAGTAATGCTTTGTTTTCTTTTTGTTTTTTTACAATAAAGCATTTTTATAACGTGTATTGCTAAAAGAAAGATGTAAGATAGAAATTATTTTATATTTTTAATGTACCTACATATAATTTTTATAGACATCAATATTATATATAAATGAATATATATATCTTTCAAAAAACATTATATATATATAGAGAGAGAGAGATTTCTCTATTATATAACTCAAATTAATGTTCTATATCTTTCATGTAAAAACTTTAATTTTGATATGAAGTTATTAATTTAATTATTACATATATCTTTATTTATTTTTACAGATAAATAGTGAAAAGTTCAAATACTCCTGATAATTTAACCTCTCCAGGAAGATTCAATAATCTAATTTGAGCTTGTGCTAGATTGGTTCCTAATACGAAGGACCATACAATTTTTTTGTATTGTAACAAAATTTTGAAAAGTGGAGGAATAACTAAATTAAAAAAAAATAGGTAAGATCAAAGGTGACATGGAGCCTTGTAAGAAAGTTAGTTATAATGTGAAATGGTAGATGAAACTTTTACTTAAAGAGTATCAGAATGGGAAAGAATAAGGCAAAGATTAAATTATAAAATTGGTTATGGAAATTCTTTTTACAATAGTTAAGATGATACTGACAATGTTGAAGGTGGTATCTATACCTAATAAGAAGGGATTACTACATCTGATGTGAGAAAGAGAAGAATACAATGTCCAACTTTTTGGATCCATGAATAACCCCTAAAGTTGAACCTTCAATTTGTAATTTATTACAATATAAAGAAGCAACTTATAATATAGACATGATAATGGCTAAATGGCGATACAGTGTGTGTCATTTGATACTGCTCAATCTATTATTGACAACCTATCGCGGATGATATTGCCTCTTATGATCCAAGATATAAAGCTCTTTCAACTGATGACTATAAATGTAACCTTTTGAGTGGCTTTATTTGTGAAATAAAAAATTATTTGAGTGAAAAAAGAATGACATGGACAATTTATGGATGTTCAATCATATGTGATGGTTGAAAAATCAAAAAAGCCCATTATCAATTTTTTGGTTTATTCTACCGAGAGACAAAGTTTTTTAAAGCTCATTGAAGCATCTAGCCTTGTAAGAAATGTTGATACTCCTTTAGAGATATTTGATGAAGTTATGAATGAAGTTGAACTTGAAAATATTATTCAATTTATCATCGATAAAAGGTTGCAAAGTTGGTCAATCCATTGGACTCTTTCTGTTGCACATTACATCGACCTGATGTTGAAAAGTATAAGAGATATTAAATACTTCCTTATCATTGATGAAATTGTTAAGAAAGTGAGAAAAATGACTAAGTTTATCTATAATTATATGTGGGTTCTAAATTTAATGAGAAAGGATTTCACCAGTAGTAGGAACTTATATCGTCTTACTATTTTAAGAATTGCAACCAATTTCTTATCCCTTTATTGTTTTGTTATAATAAAGAAGGACTTGAGATAATTTTTTACGATTGATAAGTGAGTTGTATCTCAACATGTTAGGTCTAATGATGAAATGGAGGTTTCTAAAATTATATTTGAAAAATCATTAATTTTGGTCTCAATGTCAATTTGTCATTAAACTTTACAAGTTTTTGGTGAGAGTACTTCATATAGTTGATAGTAATAAGAAGGTAATAATATGTTACTTTTATGATGCCATGGAGAGGCCAAAGGAAGCAATTGAAGTCAAGCTAAAAAATATGTCTTCCTCACATATACTTTATCTTGCAATCATCAATGAAAGACGTGAAAGACATCTTTACTCTCAATTGTTTAATGCTAGGACATTTCTAAATCCTTGTGTCTATTTTGGACCATGTTTTACAAAAAAAAGTTGAAGTTAATAGAGGAATGTTATTAAATATCAAAACAATTGTTTCACATAGGATGATGAAAGATTTTATTAGCTCACAAATGGAGTATATAAGGAAGCGTGCAATGATTTTAGGATGTCCATTGCAATTCGTCTAAGTGATAAACTTAATCTAGCTATATATTTCTTCAATTTTGTTTCTTTTTTAAATTAATCATAACTTTTATTTTATTTATAAGATTATTTTTTGTTTTACAATTGCTTAGTAAACTAATTTTAAAAAGGTGTTATGGAATTGTAAAGGTTTACAATTCAAATTCCTTCTTAATGTGTGAATTAGAGCATAATTGAATTCGTCCATTCTAAAAAAAAAAGATTAGAACACAAAAGAATAAATGACGTAACCTTTTTTTATACAACTTAAAATTTCGAGAAAGATATATTATTATCATTATCTTATAATTTCTTGATAATTTAATTTTATTTGTTTACTAGAAGTCTTAATAGAATAAATAGTTCTTCAGAATAAATAGTTCTACATATCCAATTTGCCTTAATCATATTGATATTTTAGATGACTGGGTCTTTGAGGAACTAAGTTTTATAGATAAGAGTAACTTAGAAGATAATCTTTGATATGAAGTACTAACATGTCATCTGGTACAATGAATTTGAATAATGATATTTGCAAACTATTTACATAACATTATTCTACCTTACCTAGGATTTTGCAAAGCAATATTAATCAATAACAATAGAAAATTAAGCTTAATTACTTTAGACCGATGAATCACATCTTAATCACTCAACTACCTCTATATAATTCATGCTACATCTAATGATTATCGACTAAACGACTCATTATTAGAATAGCTCATAAATAGTATCAAACTATAACAATTCTTATACATGATAACTTTAGAGACCTCAAGTCAGATAATCACTTATATAATCATCAGTGACATAATAATTTGAAGGCATTCTTATCTTGTATATGTTTAAATGTATATAATAAAGTGCATGAGATAATTATATACTGCAAATAAAATTATGATGAGATTATAATTATTTTATAAGCATATAAATAATGTTTCAAAATAGATTTCTCATATCAAATCAATTCAATGAACTTGTTCTTGAACAAACGCTCACACTTTTGTTCAAGTATTTTCATACTTTAATCTATGATATCTACTACTTATTTCGTAAGAAAAAACATAACACATGCTTGTCTTTTTACGTTTTATTAATATCCGATCTTAATAGAACAGTAATTAAGAACAATTTAAGAATAATATTGAAATACAATATGAATATCATAATTATAATCTCGTTATAATTTTATTTGCAATATATAATTATCTCATAGACTTTATCATATACGTTTAAACATGTATAAAATAAGAATGCCTTTAAATTATTTTGTCACTAAATTACAACCAAAATGATTAGCTGCAAGGGATAAAACACCAATTCTAAATAAAAAATATCAAAGGACTAATATCCAAAGCAAGTTAACAAGTAAAAGATATCCAAGGACTACTATCCAAAACAAGTTAATCTATCGTTCAAATTGTCATCCTGAGCTGTTGCAATGATTCTGCCTATTTTTCACCAGCGTCAGTTGTAGTCCCGTTAAGTTTTTTTGGAACTAAGAACCAGCGGTTGAGGCGTTCTGATGCCTTTTTCACCTACAAGGACATTGCGGTTGCTTATAATAATGAATGAGATCTTAACAATGTAATAATGAATTACAGAGCTAAGTTCTAATTTACAAGTTTAGATTTATAAAGTAAAATGCTTTTTCATGATAATACAAACCTGCTCATCCCAGTCGATCCTCCATATGAGGTAGGAAAGTGTAACTGTCTGTATCACCACACCGCTAAGCAATCCAATCCACAAACCCTGTCAGAACAATAAATGGACTCGTACAAGTCAGGGATATCCAACTGAACTACCTTGTTATAGTAACAACATCATTCTGAAGAAGCTTTCTGTTAAACCATTCATCGTCACAGCCTTAGTTTTCTATTTTCTTTTCAAGTTATAGTTTGCAGTATTTCATAACATTGGATCAAATCCCATTCTTTTTATTTTGCTCAATCAATATGGGTAGAGGAAGAAATTTCGGAGTTATGGAGTCTTAAGATTGCGTTTTAAGCTGACTACCTCTACATTAGTAACTACCATATTCTGACATGGTCATAGCTATCCTACCTTCACGTGAAGATGAAACACATATGCAAGCAGTACTCCAAGAGGAACTCCAATGACATAATAGCATCCCAAATTAACATACGCAACCATCGTTTGCAGACCAGCACCCACCGCAACGCCTGTAGAAAGAACTTAATGATCATGCTTTGTTTTATTAACATGTTTGCCAGAAGCATTTCTCACAGGGGCAATTGATAATTTTCAACCATCAGATTACATCTGTAATCTTTTCAGTTCAATTCCCAAGCAGATGATAAAAGAGAAGCCATGACGCTACTTCATACTATGGAAATATACTTGCCTGAGAGTACTGGCTGGATGCTATTGAATAAGATTGAGAAAGCAAGTAGGACAGAAAGGTCAGACACAGTGTCAGCAATTTCCTCACTGTCAGTAAACAGGGTTGCTATTTGCCGGCCGAAGGCTAAACACATAGCCCAGAAGAATACTCCAATGCATATTGAGGTACTGACGATGACTTTGATCGAAAATTTTGTAGCTTTTGCATCTCCCCTCCCGAGTTCATTTGATACACGTACACTGTGAAGAATATATCCTTAACAGAGTTAGACTAGTGTGCCCTATATGAGAGATTCCGATAGTTGAAAGGGGAAGGCAGTAATTAATAGAAAGACAGATTCATTATCACAAACCTTGCAGCGCCTAAGAGGCCAAGGCAGATCATGAATTCCCATGAACTAATGTTAAGACTGCAAGTAAAGAATAGTTATTCACAGAATTTAAAATAAGGAAGAGGAGGACAACCAGTTCAATCTAACAATTTAAGAAGTCCTCACCAAATTGAGAAAGCAGATATCTGTGTGCTAGCATCCTTCATATATCCGGCCAGTAAAACTAAAATAGAAGTGTACCACAATTCCAAGCTGTTGAACATAAAGGAGAGATCATTTGGATGAATCCGGCAGCTATTTTATACCTTTGTACGTAGAATCATGAGGTCATTATAGTCGCAACATTCCATCAAAGGAGCAGCAGAAAGAAGCTCTTGACTATGCACAAATATTAAATTAAGTGTTCCCTTAAATGTAAAATTTTTGACATACAATGCACTAATTACAGGGGAAGGTAGCTTAGGAAGACAACAATTTTACCAGACCATCACACCAGATGATATGGAGAGCTTTACTACTGGAAGGATATCATTGAAGGTAGCTCTCGTAAAACCCCTCCATGTCTCAGGACACCAACCACCAAAGATGTACGCAAACTCTCCAATGACCATAAACCAACAAGATATGTTCATCGCCCCAATGGCACCCGCTACTCCTAAATTAAGCTTGCTCACCATAATCCAAGACAAAAGCAGATGCAACAAGAAGGAAACCGCAGAGAGCCATCCAATAATACTGTTCTTCATTTGTGCCTGTAAGTACATTTGGATGGTTAAGCTAAACATGAAGCAGTAGACCACGGGAATGAACCACAACGAGATTGGTCCAGCTTCTTCTGCTATAGCTTCCTGCTGACCGATCAGTCTCAGAAATGGTGTTGCAAAAATAAACAACGGGAGCAATATTGTTGCAGAAATGCTGTCAACAACCCATGATCGCTGCAAGTAAATGCCCATCATATGATATTGTCCAGCTCCATAAGCTTGTCCACATAAAGTCTCCGTTGCACTTGACATGCCAATCTTAAGAAAAAACAAAATCAAAATCGTGTCCACATTGTGGTTTGGTTGCATAATTTTTTATTGCTTATGATTTCTGAAAAGAAACAAACTAATTCAGAAATCGTTTTGAAAAATTTTAAGAGGCATACTTATCCAATCTGTTTCTCTTGGTAACTTGGATAGGCAAAACAAACAACAAAAGAGTCGATTATCTCCTGAAAGATTGGAAGAACATAAAACCAATAGCAGGGAACAAACCAGTATGCCATTGACAAAACGTAGAAAGAGAGTTTGTTCAAGTGCATATGCAGCCAGGGGTAAGACGCCAATGTGTCCCATAAACAACTGTGTCACCACAATAATTCCAAACGTGGTCACCCTAGCCACCATTCCGGGGAATGCAACCCTCCACATCTTCTTAGACTCCATCCAAATCCTCTTTCTCAAGTTAACATCCTCTTTTGGTACAAGAAGCCCCTCTTCGATTTTGCTATCCATGATCCTCCACAGAACTGTAAGCAATTATAATCTTCATTAGTGAATTTAGAGCCAGTGTAAAGGACAGTAGTGATGTTCGTTCATCATACTCAGGATATAAAACAGGATAACAAGACTAGGAAAGGGATAGTGAACATGAAGTGAGAGATAAAAGGGACAAATGGCCATTACACAGAGACAAACGCCAATATTAACAGCTTTACTGGAGATGATGCAATCATTAACGTTCATCACGTGCACTTTAGTGCTTTCCAAAAGACTTGTAGCTTGCATTCACATTATTGTTGCTCTATTTAGGTATATAATTCACATGTAACAATCACATTTAAGGAAAAGGTACCACAACATTTAATCCAATCGATCAAACCCAGTACAAGATATAGCATAAGAAGTAAAAAGAAAGTCATCATAAAGATAAGCAGGAAAGACGTTAAATTCGAACCTCAAGGATAAAAGAACAAGAGGAAGTGGATGCAAGCAATGCACATAGTGTTGGTGTAGAATGACCAAGGCAATAACACATGACTTAAAGACAGAAATCCTACAAGTCTATATTCATCAAACAAAACACTCAGACTGGTCATTCATCTTTCTATACAAGCATATTACTCCAGACTTCGTGATTAACAAATATTACAAGACTGTGACCCCTTTTGGCAGATTCACTAACAAAATAGTTAACCAATTGCCTTCTACTGCTTATAATTCTGGTGAGTTGACCAAAGCAACAAGTGCAGAGAGTGGGTTTGCAAATCAGTTTCTCCGTAACTTCAGGAATTCAAAAGCCAGTGGAACGTCTAACTGTTTATCCTCTCCTCGATTGGACAAGGAGTCAGAAACAGTAGGGCTTATCCCCTACTTTTCAACATTAATACTGTCGACGCGGTGCTAGAAATGGAAGAGAAAGCGGAAAGGAAGCTGCTAAAGGACAGAAATGAAGACAAAGACTGCTGAAGAAAAGGTTGGTTGAACCACTCGACTGTTTGTTTGTGATTGACCATTAATCATATGCTCAGGTGGAGTTTCTTCATCCCAGCTCAGTAGCCCACCACATTGTCCGCCAGTGTCCACTAAATAAGACATTTCATTGCAGCGTCCCGATCAACAAAGACAAGGATGGAATCTTACCAACTTGCATCAATATCCAATAATGGAAAGCAAAGAAGCAAAAACATTTGATACCAAACTCCTCAAATGTCCAGTACTAGCGCATTCGCACGATAGATAACAGGACACCGGAGGAAGAAAAGATGACATTCATTAACGCAGGCCTGAAGCTTAACACGCACCAGTATAAACTATACGGAGCCAATATTCAAAAGAACAGAAGTTTGAAGCTTTGTGGATCGAGGTAGAAACTTGTGATCTACAGACCCCAGAGTAGCTAGCGAAGCTCGATAAAATACGGAGAAGAGAAGAAAACGAGCATGCCTGTCTGCCAAGTGCCAACTCACGCCAACTAACAGGAGACTGCCTGAACTGTTAACACCTCACCTTGAGCCTGAGCCTGAAGTTACCGGACAAGCCACGCAGCTTGGCTCCAAATTCACAAAAACGCATATATAATAACACAAAATAAATGCAATTACAAGAAAAGTTAGAGGTGGTCAGGTGAGGTAAACCTTACAAGTTTTGCTGGTACATGCATGTCCACGAATTCAAACTACTCAGAAAATGGTGAACGGTGACATGACTGAAGAGCACGTGACAAAACTGTGACCTCCGCAGCCACCGCCATCATTTAATTTATGACTAAACATTACGAATGTATAACTCACCAGAGCATGGACTAACTACAAAAATTCACGCATATTTAGCTAATTTGTTGTTAATACCACAAGAATTGGTGAAATAAGCTAAACAGGATTAAAGATTCGTCGAGACAGTGGAGGATATAATCAATGTTTATTTCCGAGGCATCCCAGCTCCAAGGCAATTTCTTTTATTTCCAAGACAATTAGGTGAGGGAATAGGAAAAATTGCCTTGAAAATAAGAAAAATTGATAAAGGCTTCCATATATACACATTACAATTGAAATTTCCAACTTTCTTGCAGAGACCCCACAGGCCAAAGGCGAATAAATGGCTGACCAAACAAAGGTTCATAATTAACAACAATGCAATAAAAGTAATAAAGAAGTGAAGACAAAAGCATTGATTTCGGTTTGGTACATGTTTATTAAAACATGGTGATGCGTCCATGCTTCATCTACATATATATACACACATATGGTAGCATTCGACCAAAACTTTTAATGGTCAACCTTTCCTATACTACCACCTGCATCGCAGCATTTAAGAGGCTGGCCCACCGAATTGGACCACCGGCAACTTGAGTAGCGAGCCTCTGCCCTTGAAACGAAGTAAAAAACCTTATCCTTTTGTTCATCTCGCTTCCCCATTTTAATGTCTTGCGATGAAACCAGATCAGAATTTCTAAGCATTAGGTTACTAATTTGAGTTGCATCAACTTCCTCAAAATCTTTAAGTACTTAGAACTTGTATTTTTAATCAATTAAAAATTTTAATTTAATAATAAATTTATTTAAAATATATCATATCGTAGTTATATAAGTAAGTTGTAAACTTTAAATCTACAATTTCAACGTTTTTAGAACCTAATGACTTTTCGCACAAATAAACATTAAGATAGGAAAACCCTAAAATAAGGTTTTGATTTTCTCTGTTAACTTTTTCTTTTTTGGTAAGTTTCTAATAGTATAAACTGAACATAACAGGCATAGAGAGAAGAGAAATAATTCGTTAAAACCTAAACAATTCCTTGTTAACTATTTTTTTAGTTTCATGTTTCATTAACCTAATGTTAAAAAATAATTGTTTTGTTTAATAATTATCTCTTTTCAAATGACTAATAGATTTAAACACTTTCATAATTAAACCATAAAATATGGGTCACTTGATAAGTTTATCTAACAATCGACTTGGCTCATATAACATAATTATGGTTTAATAATATAAAATAGTATGCATATAATAAAAGTTAACTCCTCTTTTTTTGTCACTAACATTAATCCTAATTAAGCACAAAATTATAGGGGATCATATCAGTTGTGCATTCTTTAATATGACATACTCCCTTCTACCCATTTCAAAACTAGTTCAAAATTTAACATGATTTATGGTGAGATATATCTTAATGGTTTAATAATAATGTCTTTAAATAAGACAAATTTTGGTAAAACTTACATAATCAGTCATGTATATATACTAACAACAAATAATCAATAACATGATATTTAAATATCATAAGCAATATATAAACAAGTTTAGAGTGTCAAATACATGCAATATAGAAACAATAATATTTTGTTCTGAAAAATCGGAGGGGTTAATCGTTTCGCAAACTTTTTTGGCAATAACAAAATAAAAACAAGCAAAACCAAAATAATAAAAAAAATACCATAAATTTGGTAACGCAGTTCGACACATCTTACCTACATTTGTGGGGCTCTCACTCAGCTTAATAACTTTCACTGAAGCACAATAGATTTACCCAAGGCTTTACTGAACCGACACCACTCAACACTTGACACTATCACTCAACCTCACTTCTCGTGAAAGAATATCACACCCAATAATACGACCGCCTCGTACTAACCTCAACAAAGGAGTTTTCTCAACACTCTTTTGAAACAAGAACAGTAACTAAATCACTCAAGTGATTAAACGAACATCTCAACACTCAAGAGAATAATAAATTAAAATAGCTCAAGTATCTAATCAACTGAAAATTAAATGACACAATACTTGAGACAAACGAAGACTTTCCTATGGATTTATCTCCTAAAAAAAATTCAGCTGAAAACTTTCTCCATAATTGATTCTTTCTTCAAAAGAATAAGTCACGGTGTCCCTTTGAGTAACAACCAGTCCCCACATCACTGAAAATAATATTCACGTTACTGACAAACAACTTCACCATGGCACACCTAGAAAAATACACTAATCACCTATATTCCTTAACATACGCAGCCATCGTATTTTTCTTCAAAGACCCATGAAAAACATATTCTGCCAAAGCTCACGCACACACTACTGGCCATAAACTCATCAACATATTTAAGCTTATAAAAAGGACAACATGCGCAGCCAACCAACTTCTTTCAAGGCACACATGATCTGCACTTGGTTAAATTGATTAACGCAGGCTTCTTTGTGAGACACAGTGTTCAACCCCAACTCCACCAAATATGTAGCCAGCCAATGCATCTCTTGTTGATTGTGAGACACAGTGTTCAACTCCAACTGCACCAAATATGCAACCAGCCAATGCATCTCTTTTTGATCCACAACCAACTTTCCTTTATTTTTAATCCTCACGTGACCTTTACTTGAGCAGTAACGCACACACCCACAAGGTTTGTTCCAAGTGACCTCTTATTGACAGACTTCAATTAAAACTCAATCGCTAGATGCATGTTTTGGATAGACTTTAATTAAAATACAATCTACACATCTGCTACATATCCACGTGTATGATTTGAACTTCTATTAAAACATAATCTCCACCCATCTTCATCAATCCATATAATAATTTTAATTTTATTATATATCCAATTCAAAATGCCAAAACTAAACAAAGACTATATAAAATATATTCTAACAATCTCCCCATTTTTAACATTTTGGTCACAACTCTAGCACTCCACATAAATAATTATAATTGGATATATAAAGATGAAATTCACAATGCTCTCCTTTAATCAAATATCACGTTCCAAAGAACATCACAATTATCCAATCATCTAAATTTATCCCCTTTGGGACAAAAGATGCCAAAAAGTAAGACAAATAGTCAAATATATACCTTAAAATCTCCCCCTGAGTGGAACATTCACCATAAACAATCTGATGTCTCCCCCTGGGACAAAAAAATAATCATAATAATCACCAATAGATGCAACAGAAGAATCATAAGCACGCCAATATGACAATTTACTACCATTCAAAATACTGAGAGATATGCCCGAAAGAGAGAAAGATACCCGAGAGAGATCCATACCGATGAGAGAGCTGAAGAGTCTTCGGTAAAGCAAAAAAAAAGTCACAAAGCAAACTACTAAAAAGATGAGACAACAATAGCAACATAAAACTAAAGAACAAAAAAAAAACAAATCTTTTCTTTTCTTTTCTTTTTCGTTTCCTTTTCATGTTTTTTTTAAACAATACAAAAAAACTTCAAAAATGTAAAGCACATTGTCCCTGTGCCCCTCGAAGAATCTCAAACCTTGTCTTTTTCTTTGACTCGAATGAAGATGTGTAACATAAGTAGCCTGCAAGTCCTTGATAATTAGCCCTTTTTCTTTCGTTGACATCTCCAATGACGTTTTCTGTTAGATGATTTCTTCAAATTCGAGATGAAGAATCTCGATTCAAATCAGCTTCTAGTATTTTGGGTGATTCATCATCTGAAGTAACTGAAAGTTTTTTAGTTCGTGTAGTTACTCCCTCAGTAGTAACTAACCGCAGATCAGTTCTTGCAGTTACTTCCTCAGCAGTAACTAGCTGCAAATCTGACTAATTTCTTGTTTTTCCTTCACAACATTTTTATGCTTGTACTTGACCTTTTCTAATCTAAGCTTACTTCAATACCATGGGATGCTGCTGGAAATTTAATGGAGAGTGTCTAGATTTTCGATTTTGACCCTTTTGAAACATTATCTGTAACATCTTGTAGCATCTCGGCCTTGTGTGCCTGATAACTCCAAAAAAATGACACGTCGGTACAAATCTTCGATTCTTCCTCGAAGTTTCTTCTTGGACAGATCTGGATATGTCATCTTTCTTCTCATTCACTTTAGAGCACTCACCCTTATAGCCAATACCTTGAAGATCTCCTTTAACTTTACCAATTTCCAACAACTTTTCTAACTTTTCGGTACCTCCATTTAACATTCTCAATCCTTTTTCGATACTTACTAATTTCATTCTGGCTTCACCAAGCTCATTTGACGTCAACGTCAATTTCTTTTCTAACTCTTGTATGGTGTTCTTCATGAAAAGATTATCTTCCTTTTATCTTTCATTCTTTATACGCGTTTTCATCCATTTTTCATATATAGCCTTGTAATCCTCGTAACTATTTCCTTTTTTATCATCTAGGTCACTTTTGTCGCTGTCATAAACTGATATCTTGAGCTAGATTATTTTCAAAATTTTCAGATTTTCTCCTTTTTTCGACTTCAGTTATTGTTAAGCAAGTAATTGAACTTTTGTTGTATAGGGGTAACTAACGCAGAACTATTAGCGATTTCTTCTTCGCTGTCATATTCACTATCGGAATCATTTCCACTCTAGGTGCTCGTGAAGGATTTCCTTTTTTCTTCTTCAAAGTATTTACACATTCGACTTGAATGTGTCCAAAACCTTGACATTCATGGCATTGGATTCTTCTTGCCTTCTATGCACCCTTTTGTGTCTTGACTTGTTGTCTTAAATTATTACTCGATGAACTTCCGCCATATTGTCTAAAGTCGGGTCTGTCCTTCTTCATTCTTTTCAACCATTTACCAAAATTTCCTGTAAGTAGTACCAAGTTTTCGTTTTCATCTTCTACATCATTCACACTTTTTCTAGTTTCCACCTGTAGTGCCTCTTTTGTAGCCATGTTCGCGAAAATAGGATTTGCACCAATTTACTACCAAGTTCTGAATCGGTGACCTTGCTCTGATACTAATTGAAAAATCGAAGGGGGTTAATTGTTTCACAAACTTCTTTGGCACCAACAAAATAAAAACAAGCAAAACCAAAATAATAATAAATATTAAAAATTTGGTAACGCAGTTCGGCACATCTTGCCTACGTTTGCGGGGCCTTCACCCAGCTTAATAACTTTCATTGAAGTACAATAGATTTATCCAAGGCTTTACTAAGCTGACACCACTCAATACTTGACACCACTCAATACTTGACACCACTCAACACTTGACACTATCCCTCAACTTCACCTCCCGTGAAAGAATATCACACCTAATAGTACGACCGTCTTGTACTAACCTCAACAGAGGAGTTTTCTCAACATTCTTTTGATACAAGAACAATAACTAAATCACTCAAATGATTAAACGAACATCTCAACACTCAAGAGAATAATAAATTAAAATAGCCCAAGTATTTAATCAACTGAAAATTAAATAACAAAATACTTGAGACAAACGAAGACTTCCCTATGGATTTTTCTCCTCAAAATAACCAAGCTGAAAACTTACTCCATAGTTGATTTTTTCTTCAAAAGAATAAGTCACGGTGTTCCTTCAAGTAACAACCAGTCCCCACATCACCGAAAATAATGTTCACCTTACTGACAAAACAACTTCACCATGGCACACCCAGAAAAATACACTAATCACCTATATTCCTTAACATACGCAGCCATCGTATTTTTCTTCAAAGACCATGAAAAATGTATTCTGCAGAAGCTCACGCACACACTACTGGCCGTAAACTCATCAATATATTTCAACTCATAAAAAGGACAACATGCGCAACCATCCAACTTCTTTTAAGGCACACGTGATCTGCACTTGATTAAATTGATTAACGCAAGCTTCTTTGTGAGACACAGTGTTCAACTCCAACTCCACCGAATACGAAGCCAGCCAATGCACCTCTTTTTGATCCACAACCAATGTTCCTTTATTTTTAATCCTCACGTGACCTCTACTTGAGTAGTAACGCACGCACCCACAAGGTTTGTTCCAAGTCACCTCTTATTGATAGACTTCAATTAAAACTCAATTTCTAGATGAATATTTTAGATAGACTTCAATTAAAATACAATCTGCACATCTGTTACATATCCACGTATATGATTTAAAATTCTATTAAAACATAATCTCCACCCATCTTCATCAATCCATATAATAATTTAAATTTTCTTATATGTCCAATTCAAAATGTCAAAACTAAATAAAGAATATATAAATATATTCTAACATGTTTAATCATGGAACCCAATAATGCCTTTTTTAAACATGTTCATTAAAAGTCTTTGGTGGTAGTCCTTTTTGTTAGTGGATCCACAATTATAAGATTTGTGCTAATATGTTTGATCGACACTCTTTGTTTATGAACTTCTTATTTAACAACAAAGTATTTACTTGCATCTGTTTAATACCCTTTGAATACTTAACTGTTTCATGAAAAGAAAACTGTTGTGGTATTATTACAATAAATTTTTAATGGCTTAATAATACTGTTGGTAATTCCAAGTCTAAAAATAAAGTTTCACAACTATAAACCATTAACAATGACCTCAAAGCACATCACAAACTCATTTTCGATAGTGGATGTAATAATGATAGACTGCTTTTTACTCTTCCGTGAAATTACTCCTCCTACTAAAAGAAACAGATAGCCAAACATGGATTTTCTTGTGTTTAAACATCCGACACAGTCTGAGTTAGAGTATCCAATTACCTCAAGACAATCAGATCTCCTATAAGTGAGCATATGATATTTTATTCCTTGCAAATATCTTAATGTTATCTTTGCAAATTTCTAATGTTCCAATCCAAGATTACATTGATATCTACCTAGCATTCTAAGAACAAAACTAATGTCTAGTTCAATGCAAGTCTGAGCATAAATTAAACTCACAAAAATAGATGCATAAGGAATATTTATTATTATTATGCATTTCAATTTATTTTATGGGCATTGCTTAAGACTAAATTTATCTCCCTTTTGAGTTAAAACAACATTTGCAGAGAGCATTTTCATTTTGTATCTCTCCAGAATTTTATTGATATATGTTTTATGAGATAAATCTAACATTCCTAGCAAGTAAGATATCATCAACATATAGAACTAAAAATATAAATTTGCTCCCACCGACTTTTAGATATATTCATCGATCAACAATATTTTCTTTAAATCCAAAACAAGTAGTGGTATCATTAAACTTGAGATACCTTTATTTGGAGACTTGTTTAAGTTCTTATATTGACTCTTAAGTTTACACACCATATGTTTCTTCTCTTCAACTAAAAAGTCCTAATCCATATAGATTTCTTCCTCTAAATTCCTATTTAGAAAGACCTTTTTCACCAATTCTTGTGATATTCACAACAAATTAGCTAAATAAAGCACATATAAATTTAAGAAAAACAAAAATTAGCTACTATGTATTTGTAAACAAAAATTTTCAAATTAGGTTGCATGTAAAACTATTATAAAAATAGTAATATTATTTTAAAACTACTAAAAATATGTACTTATACCTTATCAAATCACGACAAACATTGTTAATTAGATTTGAGCAGTGTTCATACATCACAACAAACAGAACTCAGTTTCTCGCGCATCTCACTTCTCAATTCTCGATCTCTAGACTTCTAAAGTCTTCCCCCTTCTTTCGTTCCTTTCGTTTTCTCTACTTGTAATTTTGTCTTTAAATGAAATCTACACTAAAAAAATTGTAATTTACTCTGCTTCGTTATTGCACGCTAAAACTCTTTTGGGTTCTTACCCTTTTGCCAACTTTTTGGATCATCGCTGCTTTGGCGTACGTAAACAAATTTACTTGTGCTTCTTTTATCACGCCATGATCACTTCAAATCCTTGTGACTGTACCCGTTCCTACCTAGAAGCTGAGGCTGAGGGTATTAATAAGTCTTGTCGCATTTGGCTGCGTTGGACCAAAAAACAAAATGGACATGTGATCCATGTTTTGAAAATTGGAATATAAAAGCACTGGAAAAGTGAGATTCCACAATCTTTCTGTCGAAAAGTAAGGGATACCCTGCGCAGATTGCAGACGTCACATGAGATAAAAACTGACATGAATAGCTGTCTGATTTGAGACAGCTTTTAATATTATCAGGTTTTTATAGGGTTCAGATCGTCTGTCCCACTAACCCTGTCCCTATTCTGTCCCACATCAAAACGTCGACGTTTTCGTTTGATTTA
>JAOQMR010000002.1:10329138-10341068 GCA_027563865.1 Erythroxylum pelleterianum | reverse complement strand
CCATATGCTTGTCCACATAGAGTTTCCAATGCACTAGCCATGCCAAGCTGCCAGGAAAATTGGAAGGTATGAACACATGGACACAACCAATTGCATGTTCTTCCATCCACCAGCTCAAGTACAATACCAACAATGGGAGAAAAAGAAAAACAAAGACTAAACAAGATCTTTATGGATGAAGCGTGCAAGTTATGGATAGACAATTTCTCTCACATTCCTTTCCTCTATTACAACTTTAAAATGGGAAAGAAAACCCATTGGTTAAGATCAAGGCATTAAGCCACTGCTTTTATGATCGCGAGGCATACATAACAGCTTTCAGGCAGGCGAGGAACTCAATTTACATACTTATGTATGCAAAAGAAGTTAATTTCTAAAAGCTCATAATCATTGGTAACTGATAGTGGTCAAGTTGCTTTTCCCTTTCTCTTTCGTTTTTAATTTCTAAAAGCTCATAATCATTGGTAACTGATAGTGGTCAAGTTGCTTTTCCCTTTCTCTTTCGTTTGTTTGAATAACCATGCCTTAGATTATATGTGTTGTGTCTGGGAACATAAAGATTCCAGGACATAAAACGACAAAACAACACAGAAAATGAACGTGAAGAGGGTGGTTACCAGAACGCCAATGCAGAACCTCAAAAGAACAGTGCTGACAAGTGAATATGCAGCCAATTCAGTAGGGCCGATATGGCCGATGAACGCTTGACTAATCACATTGGTTCCAAAGGTAGAGAACCTTGTAAATATAGCAGGGGCAGCAACAATCCACATCTTCTTTGTCTCCCACCATATCTTCTCCTTCAAGCTCGACTTCTCTTCAATGTCCCTGCTGCTGCTCTCTACTTTTTCCGTCAACAGCTTCTCATTTATCTCCGACTCTCCTTCCATGCTCACTGTAGCCTAGCCGCTCCGGTGGCCTAAATGTAAACAGATGGCATGGCAGTGACTAGACGTTCTTAATAAGTAAACAAAATCAGTGCAGAAGAGAAGAATTTGGATACGCAATTATTAAAAAAAGACCAATTGGAATGGAACCGGACAAAGCGGAAAAGGAAAATTTTATGAGCTAAATTCCAAGTACAGACAGAAAAAAGGATGTGAAGTGACATGTGAACTGATAATCACCGCAAATGCCAGATTCAAAGGCTAGCTGTTGACCTTTTATAGTAACAACATTTTGGCGTTGTTTTGTTTTTATCTGTTTGTCCGCAACCATACAAAATTTCGACTCCATTATGTTCCTTAAAAGTACTATTTCTCAGTGTTTGATCGTATTTAACTCTCTTTATTATGACATAAATAATTCAGAATTGTAATTTTATCAATTTATCAATGATAATAATAATTATTTTTTTTAGCCAACATCTTAATTATAATGATAATATCTATTATTATTACTCACGATATTCATTCTCATTTCTAATACCATTCTTCTTTACAAACCAACCGTTCCTTTAGACTCTCTCTCAGAAAAATCTATAGATTGGACAAATTATATGAACATCATAAGTTTTTTAAAATTTCATGAAATGTATAACTTCATTCAAACAAGCATGCAAGAAGTTGTACTTAAAAATCAACTTTTAGTTCACTTAATTTAGTTAATGTCAATTTATATCTTAAAGTGAAACTACTAGCATATCAAACTTTAATTACTAATTAGAGTATTGCGTCATTTAGAAATAATTTAATGAAATTTACTTACAACTTATTATAATTATATATAGCGTTAATTACTAAAACAAATTAAATTTTATAATTATAACTCAAATTTTAAAAAAAATTGTAATAAATTACACAAATTTTTAATTTTTAGTAAAAAATAATATCTCCCTCTCAAGTTCGTAAGGGTGATATCACAGTCGAAATGGTTGTACAAAGGATAAGGATGAGAACTAAGCATCTTACTCGAGTCAGAAATTCAAACCGTACATTGAAATCAAATTGCCCAAACTATATGCCAGTCTATATGTGCCCAATGTTTAATCTGATTGATCGTTAACACATAACAAAGAAGGCACGAGCAGTATAATTGAGCTCCTAGGAGACTTATACCCACCGCAGAGAAGTATTTCCAAAGGGCATTTCCCAATTTCCAAGTTTTGCAAACTTGCACAGTAGTTGTAAGGAACCCAAAGTTGTGCCTCTATATATACAAACAGATCCCTAGCCACTAAACTGAGAATATTTCCATGAAAAGGATCAAAAGAAGAAATTAATTACACCAGCTTCTTCATCTGATGCATTAAACAGGTAGTACATATTGACAATGTCATTAAGGAATTTATTGGTACGTGTTAGCTTTTTGGCATTGGTGTCTCTGTGTGTACACACTTTGCCAATATGTGAACATTAGAACTAAAGTCCAAAAATCTTGCGGTAAAGAGAAGAAAATGACAATCTGAAATTCTATTCACAAATGTAAGTCTTCATCCAATCAAGATAATTCTTCAATGCTCTATTATTATTTCAGTAGTCCTGTTCTCAATAAGAAATGATGACTAAAATATTTTATCTAACTTATCAATTATATAATTTTCAAAAAAACTTATCAATTATGTGAAAATGTATTAATTAACATGATTTATCATGTCAATATTATTAGTGACTTATCATGTTAATATCATTAATAGAAGATTTAAAAATAATTTTTGTTAAAAATAAAAATTAAATGTATTATTATTTTTAAATTCTAATTTACAATTACAAAATTTCAATTTTTAATGTTTTAATAATAAACGCCTATATTTTTAACAAGATAAACAACTTTTGATAGAGATAAAAGCAATCCTACACAGCACAATAATGTAAACTAAACTAGAAAAGATAATAAATAAAATGATAATATTGGAAGGCTGGGAGTTCGAATAAGCTTCTTTAAAGATAAGAAGGAATCTGCATCGGTCTAAACTCGGGGTCATGGATCTTGTGAGTTATGGAAATAATCTGGAAGGTCTTTGGGCTTAGGCTTGATTATTGAGTTTTCTCCTTTCTCAAAAATCCTTTTGGGCTCAATTCTAGGAGGATATGATAATTCTCCTCCTATAACATTAATACCCATACGAGCAAATTGATTAACTGAAGACCAATATCTATCACTACGTGAAATGAGTTTAGGTAAAGTAAAATCTCCAGGATATGGACCTAAAGAAGTGCAAGTGGTTGGTTTCCTAGTTTTCAAATGATGGTTGAGATGGTCAAAGAATTGGAAAAGATCATGCATTAAGTTTCTTTGATTTTTGGGCCAATCATTGAAGGTTTTTTTAAGTTGAAAATGGTTTATAGTGTATACATAACTCTTTACAGTCATCCTATATGGGCGATGGACTATGAAGAAGGATTGGACTTGTTGTTTTTCCAAGGGAATACTCTATAGTTAATACTTATTAAGTATTTGGCCTAATTAAATGTGTCATTTGATCAATCATTGAACCATTCTAAGAAGGTCCATAGTAGGAAATTTTCATTGGCAAGATTGGCCAAATGTTACTATACATGTTGAGGAGACAGGGCAATAAGAGATGCATAATTGGCAGATATAGCCCAAACTTACCACTTGGTTAGTTCTATTAGCGAGTCATACAGATGGTGCACAGTACAGTAGGGAGGACAAATATCCAAATGGTGGGAATGTGGTGGAATTTTTAGGTAGTAAGGACAAGGTGGAGAAAATAGAAAAGGATTTTTTTTGAATAGAACAACAATCTCTTCTAAATTTTCAAGAGGAGTTCGGGTGATAGGTTAGAAAAGATCTTTTCATTTTGACAAAGGGAGGGAGATCCATGATCGGGAAAATAAGAAGGGGGATTGGTTTCTAAATGGTAGGAGTAAGAAGTTGAATTGGTTTGCGAGGTCTAAAAAGGAAATTAGCAAGCACATTTGGATAACCTTTGATGCGGTTGATTGTAAATTTATAGCGATCAAACTAGTCTTTCCATTCAAGTAACTAGTCTTTCCAGTGAAGTAATTAATAGTTAGGTAAAATTTTGTTTTTTTTTTGGCTTAAAGATCTATGTAAAAGAATTGTTATCCATGTCGAGCATTAAATGATATGGGTTGAGATGGAAATTAAACTTTTTGATGCCTTTCTTTACTGCCAAATTCTCCTTGTAGATTGTATGATGGTACTTCTCTAATTTTTTGAATTAGCCATTGCTTGACTATAATAGTGGCATTTCCTATCAACTTCTTCAATCAAAACAGCTCCCCAATAATGATCACTTGCATTTGTCTGAAGGATATGTTGTCCCTTATCAGGAATTTTTAAAAGAAATGGATGTCGACTCGCTTGTTTTAAATATTGAATAGCTTTGGTCTATTCTTTACCCCATGGTAGTAGTTTTTTTCTCAACAATCTTGGTAAGGAGCTTGTATAATTAGCTACGTATGGAATAAATTCTCTTATATAATTGATAATTTCAATGAATCATTCAATCTGCTTTAAGCTGAGATTTTCATCAAGAAAATGCAATAACTCGCTTGCAATATATGGGTCAAGCTGATAACATCCTTCATGAAATTCCACACCAAGAAATTCCATTTGGGTCAATCCAATTTGACTTTTTTGGTCGAGAGCATGATCTCGTATTGCTTAGTAAGATCCAAAAAGGCTTAGAATAGTGCTCTATGATCTTCATGATCTTGAAATATGGTAAAATGTTATCAATGTAGATCAAGACATTAGATATAATGGGCTCATAATTTTTATTATATCCCTTTGAAATAATGATGGAGAAACCTTAAGTTTAAATAGTATAACGGTCCATTTATATTAATTGGCATAAAGGTTTATTGCAAGGCATCTCCTTTACAGATCTTACCTAAAGGTATCAAATGTTGGGCTAATTTCAGTGCTTATACTGATATACATAATATGTTTGAACTCACTCAGGTAACTCCTCGATACAAAATAATGTGAACTTAATTTTTGGAGCACTGACTAAAGAACCAAGCACAGTTCTCAAATCCTTATCCTCTCTGAAAGAATTCACATTTCTTCATCTAGTTACCCTTCAAAAAGAATGAGGATATTAATCATACCAAAGTTGCTCATCTTGGAATGAATCCGCATGATTGGAAGCTAGCATAAGAGGAGTGTGTTATTCTACTTCAACAGGGATTAATTGGGCCTACAAAATCAGATTGGGCTTAAAAAGCCTTTTATGTGAATAAAATGGCTGAACAACGAACTAGTAAAAAAGGTTGGTCATTGATTATAAACCTCTTAATACATTCCATTTAGACTTAAATTTGCTCCATCATTATATTAAAATGCTATGAAAAAAATTAATGGCCCATCCTGTCTAATGCCTTAATCTACATTGATGACATTTTACTATATTTCAAAACCCATGAAGATTATACAGTGCTATTATAATCCTTTTTTGTTCTTACTAAGCAATAAATAATCATGCTCTTGGCCAAAAAATCCAAATTGGATTAACCTAAACAAAAATTTTTGGCATGGACTTTCATGAAGGATTCTATCAGCCTGACTCACATATTGTCAGCCTGCTATTGCATTTTTTATGAAAATATCAGCCTAAGGAATATTCAATTATTCCTTGGAATTATCAATTATATCAGAGATTTTATTCTACATGTGGCTAATTATACAAGCTCCTTATCAAGATTGTTGAGAAAAATCCATTACCATGAGGTAAAGTGCAGACCAAAGTCGTACAATATTTAATGAAAGTGAGTTAGCATCCACCCCCTTTAAAAATTCCTGATAAGGGACAACGTATTCTTTAGACATATGCAAGTGATCATTATTAGGGAGCTGTTTTGATTGAAGTTAATGGGAAACACAATTATTATGGTCATACTAATGGCCAATTTAGAATGTTAAAGAAGCAATATTATACAATCTACAAGGAGATTTTGATAGTAAAGAAAGGCATCGAAAAGTTTATTTTCTACCTCAGCCTATATCATTTTGTGGTCGAAAGATAACACATTTTTTCTAAAGATCCATGACTTAACAAAAAGATTTTGCCTTACAATCAATTACTTCGATTGAAAGATTAGTTTTGTTGCTATAAGTTTACAGTTTGTCATATCAAAGGCCATCACAACATTCTTGTTAATTTCCTTTCTAGACTTCACAAACCAAGTGAACTTATTACTCCCACCATCTAACAAATCCCTCTTCTTATTTTCCCGATCTTAGATCTCCCTCTCTTTGCTAAAGTGAGAATATCTTTTCCACCTATAACTCGAACTCCTTTTGAAAATTTAGAAGAGATTCTTGTTTTCCACCTATCAGATGAAGACAGTGTTAATGGACCCAAAACCTTGTCAACACCACCTTGTTAAAAATTCCTTCTTATCTCTAAGGAATCTTATTGGACCATATGTCTCTCAATAATTATTACTTTATTTATGATCTTTTGTATTTTAGTTTACATTATAGTACTTTATAGGACTGCTTTTATCTTTATAAAAAGTTGTTTGTCTTTTTCTTCCTTGCTTTGTCTTTAAAATCAAGATTTCACTTCAGGTGTGATCTAAGTTGGAATTACATTAATAAGATGAGTGTTTTCTATTTGTCTATCCTAAAAGCTTGGTTCTTAAATAATATAGTAATAATAGTCTTACATAAAGATAAGTATACTTTGTACTTGCCTCTTTATGAGGATTATATGGATTAAAAAGTTTTAGGCTATAGATCTTGTTAGATATTCGAATTATACAAGAACCATTGACGAGTTTAGATCGTCCATGAAAGAAGCTTTACACCTCCTTAGAAGATTAATAGAATATTACAGGAAAAGACAAAGAAATTAGCATATGGTTTTTATTAATTTAGAGAAAGCAAATGATAGGATTCTTAAGGAAATCTTGTGGAGGTATTTGGAGGATAAGGGAGTTCCTATGACCTATACACGGGTGATTAAAGATATGTATAAAGGGGCAATGACTAGAGTAAAGACGATAGGAGAAGATACTAAGAATTTTTCTATTAGTACTGGGGCTACACAAAGGCTATGCATTAAGCCCGTTTCTATTTGCAGTAGTAATAGATGAGTTTACCAAGAATATTCAAGAAAATGAGCCTTGGTGTATATTGTTCACTGGCGATATTATCTTAGTGGATGAGACAAGAGAGGAGGTCAATGTCAAGGTAGAATATTTGGAGAGAAGTGTTAGAGTCAAAGGGTTTTAAAGTGAGCAGGACTAAGACTGACCACTTAGAATGCAACTTTTCAGGCCATCAAGTGGATACCGATATGGAGGTAAAGATTATATCAAAAGTTATACCACAGAAGGATTGTTTTAAGTACCTAGGGTCTATCATCCAAAGCAATGGACAGATCGATGAAGATATAGCTCATTGTATTAGATCAGGGTGGTTCAAATGGAAAAGTACATCAGGAGTTTTATCTGATAAGAAGATATCACTGAAGCTCAAAAATAAATTTCATCGCTTAGCACCCGATTAGGTCAATTATGTTATATGGGGTAGAGTATTTGACCATCAAACAAATACACAATAATAAGCTTTGGTAATGGAGATGAGAATGCTTCAGTAGATGTACACCCTTACCATAAGAGATAGGGTCAAGAATCTAATATTAGGAGGCAAATTAAATGTGGTTGTTATTAATGATAAGTTAAGAGAGACAATGTTTAGGTAGTTCAAGTTAAAAGGAGACACGCTGAGCTCCAATGAAAAGATGCAAGAAATAATACTTAGAAATTGTAAGAGGAAAAAAAGAAGGCGAAGAAAGAACTGGGAGAAGTGATTATGAATGATATGGCTAGATTAGATCTTATCGAAGACTTTCCTAGCAATAGGAAAATATGGCAGATTAGAATACGGGTAAAGGATCTCTCTTAAATAAGGCATTCGTATTCTTGTAGGTTATATTAAACCTTGTCCTTTACATTTACTAGGTAGTACTTACCTCCTAGTTAGTTTAGCTTAATTAGTTTCCTACATAAAGTAATTAATGTAGTGACAGACTTGGTTGAAATTACTCTTGTGCGAAGCTTTTCTGGTATGTTTCTTATTGTCAATCATTGATGTGTTCTGTACGTATGTTATTTTGTATTACCTTACATTTTTATTTTAGTTTTTTATTTTTATTGTTTCTCTTTATTTTTTATTTTTTGCACTTTTGTATTTAATTATTTTTACTATTTTATCACTTTTTTGTTTGTTTGCTTTAGTTATTTACTTTTTGTTTGTATATGTATGCACATTCATTTATAATTTTGTAATATCCTCATGCTGCATTATATGTGAGTATATCGAAAATAGTCACTCTAATAAATAAGGATAAGGTTGTGTATTATCGGACCTTTCAAAATCTTGCACGTTAACGAAATTTTAACTAGATATTGATGATGACAATTACCATGATAATAATCGATGAATTTAGATCATTAAAAGTTATGCCTTGAAAATTGGCACCGATGAAGAAAAAAATATTTTATGTCTCCATACTTGAGGTCTTGATAAACTTAACTTTAAAATTGGCACCGATGAAGAAAAAAAAATATTTTATGTCTCCATACTTGAGATCTTGATAAACTTAACTTTATATAGTTTTCTACGAATGGACCCCAATCTTATATAACACATAATATATGAAACAGTGAAAGAGGAAACAGGGTAACATAAACGTCCCCGCCTCGTCATTATTATATAGACGAGACGAGCAAAGTTGGCAACTTGAAGGAACACTCACGTGTTTCTAATTTCTTCATCACTTTGCGTGTTTCTACTTTCCACATTGCAGGGACTAAATTAACATGTCAAGCTCTCATTAATAATTACAACAATAATAGAGATGTGATGACCATTTACATGAAGATTGATTGATTAGTATCGGTAAACACTAAGGCTTGAGGGTTAGTAACTTGATGAAATAGAATAGAACGTAATACATTTCTATCGATTAGTTGAGAGTTTTATAATGAAATGAAATGGAAGTGAATTGTTTCATGTTACGTTCTATTATATCACTTTTTATTTTTATCACATCTCTATTATTGTTGTGATTATTAATGAGAGCTTTACATTTTTATTTTAGTTTTTTATTTTTATTGTTTCTCTTTATTTTTTATTTTTTGCACTTTTGTAGTTAATCAATTAACATGTCAAGCTCTCATTAATAATCACAACAATAATAGAGATGTGATGGCCATTTACATGAAGATTGATTGATTAGTATTGATAAACACTAATGCTTGAGGGTTAGTAACTTAATGAAAAGGAATAGAACATAATACATTTCTATCGATTAGTTGATAGTTTTATAATGAAATAGAATGGAAGTGAATTGTTTCATGTTACGTTCTATTCTATCCTAAACAGTGAAAATAAGAAACCTCCAATTTGAAGGGTTAGGATAGAACGTTAATTAATAAATACATATTATCTAATATAATCTCAATAATTATTCTTAATACCAATTGTGACCAATTCATAATAGTAATATATTAAATAGAATATAATAATATTTAATATAATAAATTTTATTAAATAATTAATAATAAATTTTTATATTATTAATAATAAATTATATATATTTAATAATAAAATAAAAATGTATATTTAAAAATAATTTTTATTTTTTATTTATATAAAAAATATATACAAATAATTAAAGAATAATTTTATATTTTTTCTATTTTTCATTAATAAAAAATATATTAAAAATTATTCTTGTTTGTATATATTCCTATATAAATATAAATATAAATAAATTATTTTTAAATATAAATCACATATAATAGAATACAATAAAATTTAATAAAATAAAATTTATAATAATTAATAATAATATTGTATATAATTAATAATAAATTGTATATAATTAATACATAATAAAAAATTTAATAAAATTTTTATTAATAAAAATAGAAAATATATAAAAATTATTCTTTAATTGTTTAATATAAATAAATTATTTTTAAATATAAATAATATAAAATAAAATATTTTAAATAATTAATAATAATAATTTAAATAATTAATAATAAATTGTATATAGTTAAGCAACCATTTTAATATAAGAGTTATAATAGTCATTTATTAAACATTAAATTCTATTCCATTTATCTTCCAAACAACAATTCACTAAACCCTTACATCCCTCTCAAACAAATTTTCACTATATTACATTCTATTTCATGATAAACCGTTCCGTTCCGTTCCGTTCCGTTTCGTTATATTTCATTTCATCAATTAACTCCCAACTAAACTGGCCTAAAAAAAATTACGAGAATACACTAGTTCCCATATATTAGTTTATCTGATATACTGGTGAAAGCGACTAAAACCTTTTATTATTTAGATTCCATTCTGGGTCTGGCAAACACATGATAAACAAAATTACAAGCATTAGGTACCAATTACCAAACACACAGAAATTTACCAAAGCAGACGATGTAAAATATAGTATGTATGAATTATGCTTGCCTTAAATTTTCCGACCAAAGAATAAGAAAAGCGATGTACAGCACTATATAAAAAGAAAGAAGAACACATTGAATACACACAATAGGCATGCACAAACTAGAAACGAAAAAACACACAACAGGAAGAGATAGAATAGAAGACTTACAGATGATGACGATGACGATGGATAGAAGGAGCAGAAGCTTGAAGTATATTTGCCAATGATCTATACACGTATATATTTATGGATCTCGATGGAAGTTTGAAGTATATTTGCCATCTATTCAAGTATTTATGGATCTAGATGGAAGTTTGGCGAAAACGACTTAAGAAGTGTAACGTAGTACTGCTAGTTCTGTACACAATAACTAAGAGTTCACCTTTAGTATGTAGCAGGAGGCGTGGTGAACCAGTGGCTCCAATATAATCCACGTAGGCCGTGAAGGCGACGGGGCGATGGCGGTGAACCAGTGGCTCCAATATAATCCAGGTTGGCCGTCGACTGATTGGAGGGTCTAAAGCTAATATTCAACTCTCTCTCTCTCTTGCTCGTCTCATCTTAATCACGAGTCTTGTCCTTACATTGTACCCAATGTAAGGACATAATTCATGCGCTCTGACAGAAAGGTTCTGTAAGCAATAGACTGAATCATGAGTCTTGTCCTCACATAATTCATGCGCTCTGACAGAAAGGTTCTGTATGCAATAGACTGAGGCCCATATAATAAAACGGCTGGGAGATATAGATATTCAAATTAATTTATTTTTAAACGTAAAGTTAGGTGTTTGTTATTACCAAATTATACTTTCTCCTGTTTAAAATAAAAATCGTTTTAAAAGAACGTACATTTATTAAGAAAGCTAACAAAATTACAGATATACCCTTATTAATATTTCCATAAAGTTATTTCGTGACCCCCGAAAGTTATAAATGGTTGATAAGAGAATGAAGTTATTAATGCTTTTAGAGTTTTGATGTTTTCAAATTTTAGAGTTTCAATGTATTTAAGCACTGCAACTCTTTATCTTCATTTCTACTGTTTATATGGGCGTTCATTTCCACCAGTCATGACTATTCGTTTTTTTAAAGCAGATTTGTCAACAAAGATTACTCAGTATCTCATACAACAACCGGCGAGTTACATGTCGTCTATTCATTTTAACCTTGTATATTAATCTCATCATTGTTGAAAATTTTTAAAATTGATTGATTTAAATTTGGAGACAAACACAGTAACATATGAAAATTTTAGAGCCTAAAAATTTACATAATGTTTGTTTAAAATTTTGTAAAGGAACCAAAACCAAAAACTTCGATGGCTATATATATATATATATATAGAAGGAACTTTAAAAACAACAGCATATGTATTCATGACTTTCAATTTAGAAAAACAAAATATTGATTTGAATGTTGAAGTAATGTGCAACAAGAGAGAAATTTCAATTGATTTGAATATTGCTCCGGTAAGTTCTGAAAATCCTAATGAAACCGCAATGTCGAAGTTATCAAATTC
>JAOQMR010000002.1:10301418-10312874 GCA_027563865.1 Erythroxylum pelleterianum | reverse complement strand
GATTGTTTGTTGTTGTTTTGGTTTCATTTTCATATAATTGGTGTAAGACCAAAGAATGTTAATCATATAAGCCAATATAAAGTCACCATTCATATCTCCCTTTTATTTTTTCAGGTTTCTTATCACCTTTTTCTTCTTTAATAATGAAAGCTTAGAACAATTTGAATGATTCAAATGCTTATTTTTAAATATATTTCAACTAATTTTGCTTCCCAACAATTTGCTATTACTTATCACGTTATACATAATTTTATTAAAATACATAAATAAAGTGATGAATTATTTAATTGTTTTGCTAAAAATAAAGATCAAATTATAAAAAGTGTAAGTAAAGTTTCCCAGGTGGAGTCTAACAGAATTTAAGCACAATTTTAGAGTATGCTTCAAAAGCAAGATGAAATATTAATAAAATTTTTAAATAAATTTATGTTTCTTTTGTAATTAATACCATTTTGATGCTTTATAACGCTATACACGACGAACATCTTTTATCATTTAATTAGAACTTGTTAACATAATATTAATATTTTATAAACTTATTATATAACATTGATGTGTATATATATATACTTTTGTATCATTCAATAAACTTTGGATTACTTGCATAATGTTAACTATGCAAATGTAAAAAGAGGACATAAGATCATCGATCGATGTGATCTGTATAATATATAGAGTGACTTTCTTATACATTCGTACATGCAAACTATACCAACATCACCTTATTATGTTTTGCTCGGAGAATTAAGATCAAGATTCTCGATTTTTCATTTTTTTTGTTAGCAATTATTTCCGTCCGCAGCTCCTCAAGTGCCAGCGGTCAACCAAAGTCAGAGCCGACACTCGAGCGCCCCAATACCATCGCACGAAAACAACCGTTGTAATAAATAACTGGGACATAGTTAATTGATTATAGTTTTATAAAAATGAAACATTATCAATAAAATATTTGAAAGGCAACATATAAATTATTTTGAAATTTATTTCTTAAAAAGTAAAATGATGATTTTAATATAAAACGGAAAAAAACAAATTCTTGAAATGAAAGTAAGAAAAGGACAGGGACAGTGAAAGAGCTTGGTACAGTGTACGTTTGTGGTCCAAAGCTTTCGATTTCAAAAGCTTTCGCTTTCGGGTTCGTTTAGCTACTGAATTCAACGATCCCAAACAATCCCTTAACGTTCTTCTCTCCTCACGTTTCTTTTTCTCTCGTGCTAATTATTTTTCTTTTTCCCTTCTGTTAATTGGGAGAAGAAGAAGGGAAGAAATTACTCAGAGAGAGATACAGGTTCAAATTGGTGTTTTAGGGTTTTGAATCTGCGAGAGAGGAAGATGGGGAGTAGAAGGGAAGAAGAGCGCAACGAGAAGATAATAAGAGGCCTCATGAAGCTCCCCCCAAATCGTCGATGTATTAACTGTAATAGCTTGGTAAACACACTCCCTCTGCTGTTACTCCTAGTGGATTGAATTTGACTGTTCTAGTTCATAACATCTTTGTGCTGTCAAGTTTTAACTCATGGCTTTAGTTGATTTGTTCACGCACTCGCTCACTCATTTACTCGGAAAATCAACGTAAGGAGAAGACTTTAGGGCTTTTTTTTTTTGGGTAGTCGGATCCGTCGTTTAGTTAGAATTGGGACCTGAAGAAAGGCGACTTGGCACAGTTTTCAGTTTTTAAGCGTCGAGTTTTAGAATTTGATGTTGCTGAAAAGGCTTTTTTGGGCTCGAGGAAATGTATGATTAATGACTGATCTAGGGATATTTGTTTTTGCAGGGTCCGCAGTATGTTTGTACTAATTTCTGGACGTTCATTTGCATGACTTGCAGTGGCATACAGTGAGTATTCTTTTCTGATTTGTTCTGAAAAGTTTTGTTCCCTTTTTTTCTGTTATGTTCCCCATTCCGTCATGTATCCTTGTCAGATAAGGATGGAATTAATGTTCAGACTAAAATAAAATGATTATGCCGATCTGAGTCAAAAAATTCACAAAAGATATCTCTTAAGCCATTTTTGACGTTTCTGTCTACACTTACACTATTGACTTTTCGAAGAAGCCTTTTAATTGGTGTGAGTAATTGAAAATTGGAGTAAGCAGCTGCAGTGACAAGATGTTTCTTCTGTAACTTCTGGAATTGGTTGCTGTTGTGGATTTGACTTCCTTAGTCCTTAATTCTTAATGTGGCTGTATCTCTTAGATTTGACTGCAAAAATGTCTGGCTTCTGTTAACTTGTTTTTGCTTGTCATGATGAATTCCTCTTGTTTTCTTGTTTTAACCTCCCAAACTGTTTTCCTGCTCATAGTCGTGAGTTCACTCATCGCGTGAAGTCAGTGTCCATGTCTAAGTTTACATCCCAAGAAGTTGAAGCACTTCAAAACGGTGGTAATCAGGTAAAATATGACAAAAATTCTGTTAGTTTCTGTAAACCATAGAGCTATTACTTTTTTGCTTATGATATGCATTTTTATTTAGCGAGCTAGGGATATATATTTGAAGGGATGGGACTATCAGAGACAGAGATTGCCTGATAACAGGTACAGGAGATGTGATTGTTTTTGCATTTTTCCAAGTTTTTACTGGCCAAACAAGAGACTTTTCTTATTTTCCTCTTATGTTGCAGCAATGTCGAAAAAGTGAGAGAATTCATAAAGAATGTGTATGTTGATAAGAGATATGCTGGTGGAAAGACCCTTGATATGCCGCCAAGTGATTCTCAGGTAATGTTACTATCAATTGTTAATTTCCATGAGAATGTTTTTAAAGTTGATTGATTTTCTTATCTGAAAAATTGTGATTTAAAAGTGGTTGCAATCTTGCCTTTTGTTTCTATTTAACTTGATATTTCTATTAGATCAATTTTATTTCAGCTTCTATTGGTATGTATCTCTTTTCTGGGCACTGCTGAGTGCCACTGCGTAGGACAGGTGTGAGCTTAGGATGGATGTAACCTGTCTCTTTGCCAGAACTTCTGAATTCACAAAAAGACATCACATATTTGTGAACAGCATGAATCAATCATATGTTATTGATGGTTTACCTAGTTCCTTATCTAATTCTTCATTTTTTTGATTAATGGATGGTATTCTTTAACAATTTGATAGGGGCTTAGAGGTCATGCAGATGAGACGAGACGGGCAAGCTCCTACCATTCATATTCTCAAAGTCCTCCTTATGACTTCCAATATGAAGACCGGCGATATGGAAAACATGGTGCTGTGCTCACCCGAAAACCTGGTTCAGATCGAGGGGTTTATGTTGGAAAAGTGTCTAGTTTTATTTCCAGTCCTACTCACTTAGGTGAAAGAGTGGTTGAGGACAGGTTTGCGAATGAGGGCTCTATTTCTAGAGTTTCAGACTACTCGGCTTCCAGTGGAGGTGATCCACTTAGATCTGGCCCAGAATCTCCAAACTTTCCGAAGGAAATTGGATTAAGCAGTCCACCGTATCACCCTTCTATGGATATTCTAGGTGATCATGTACAGCTTCAGACAGAAAACTTATTTTCAGAGGCAAACACTAAAAGAGATCAAGTTGGGATACCTCGCCCTCAGGTCAAACTTCTCATAAGCTTTTTATTGATGTGGACTGATTTATAGAAGATATGACACCATAGAGTATTTGTTTGCATGAAACATGTAGATTGCTTTACAGTTCTTTGGGATAGCTTGGTTTCCGTGTGAAACTGCTTAGTCGAACCTTACTTCACCAAGTCAGCATGAAATGAAACCTGGAGCTTCTGTCATGCATGTGCTTCATTTTGGAACACTTACGTACTTCAATTTTTGCAAGCTCTGATGCATGAAATCTTGTTTCTTCTAGCTCCAGTTTCTTTTAGGCTTAATACATAAATATTGGGTGAACTGCTTGTTTCATAAAGAAAAAAAAAACAAAAAACAAAAAACAAAAAACAAAAGAGATACCGAAGGTGCAAGGATTGTGAATCCTCAGTGAGTACCTTTTAACATCTGGCCTTCTTTTTAGTATTGTTTTCAGTGTTGTCAAATTTGGTGGCTAATCTTTATTAAGTCAGAATTCTTCTTATTCTTACATTAGACGTACAATAGTTTTTTTCTAAAGAAGTCTTGATGAACTTGATTCTCAAATGTTTTTGCCTGGATTTCAATGGAGGAGATCAATCCACACAGCATCTATAGTATCAATGAGGATTCTTCATCTGCAGTTGATATTAAAGCTATATAACCAAATCCAGTTTATGTTTACTCTGCGCTTAGTTTCTCCTCAGTGGATTACTGACTGGCATGATTCTCTGAATTCTCTATTGCCAATTTGAGCTCTTCGTCAGTACAATTCTCTACTCGCAGCCTAGTATATCCCCATTTTTTGATTTTTTTTGCGACGGGGAAACTGTAAAAGAAGTCCTTTCATGTAATCCAAACTGGAAGGGCTTTGGTTTCATCTCATATAATGTAAAACCACTTTTATCAAACTAGATGAGCAGTACAGGACATCTATTTGATCTTTAATGTGTGGATAGAATGTTTAAACTTGTAACTCTAGAGATTATCAATATGGAGATTGATATCTTGATTTAGAATCTCAAGCACAGCTTTGAACTTGTTGGCAGGAATTGATTTTTCACTTAATATCATGTTCCAGTTCTGCATTCCGATTATGAAAAACTTTGTTGCTTGTGAGGTTTGGTGGTAAATGCTTTGGTTTTGCATAGAATAGGGGAACACTTAACCCATGGATTGTGACGTTGGAAAGCACGTGGAAAATTTGACAAGGTTTTGCAATCATTTGTCAGTGTTTGAGGCCCTTTATCATACTCCCAAAATGAATGTCAGGTTGTTTCTGGTGGTAAATGTGATCTCATTGCCAGCATCTTTTACGGCTGGGAGGATCTTTTTGGATCTTTAGTTATTCTCTTGAAGTACACAACCCTCTGGCCTACTTTTCTTTGATGTCTAAAATAAATTATAGTGGTCGTACATAAAAAAATCTTGATTATAAACTTCACAAAAATTAATATTTGTACATGTTATTTTATCATGTTAATTTGGTATTCCTATCCATGGTATTCTTAAAATACCTTATTAACTCATGAAAAATTATTTCTTTGTTCAGAGAACAACATCTGTGGGGAGCTCATCATCTTTTGACAGTAACGTGACTTCTCTTAAATCATATAATTCAGGTAGTTTAGCTGATGTTGTCCCAGGATCACTAGCTACAACTGCTGACTTGGAGAAGACGTTTACTTTTCCTCCCTCTTCTGCTTCAATGAGTCATGGTAACTTGGACCTTTTTAGTGCACCAGTTGTTCCAAAATCAGACTCTTTTCCCACTCCGGCTATTGATTTGTTTCAAGTTCCAACCACATCTTTGACTCCAACACTAGATCTGTTCAACACGCCACAGACGAATGTAGCTCCATCTATGAATTCATCCCAGATTCCACCATCTGCATCTTTAGATTTCTTTGATGGTAGTACTCTTCAACAGTCAGTTGCTACTTCACATGAAACATCATTAGAACAATTGGTCTCCACAAATCAAGGTTGGGCGACATTTGATAATGCTCCTGCAGCATCTAAAGCAGGGGCTGAAAATTTTAGATCTTCAGATGTAGCTTCCAGCTTAGGCTCTTCAATAAAGTTTGACCAAGTTTCATCGACAACTGCAAGTATGCAGTGGCCAGAATTTCAAAATTTTAGTTCTCAGAGTTCCTTATCCGGACCTAATCTGTTGCCTGAAAATTTGAACAATGTTGGAGCTCCCAGTAATGCTTCTACCACTCAGGTTAGAAGTTCTAAGCTTTTCTTTTCTGAACCTTCTTTCACCCTTTTGGCATGCATGCAACATATGGATGCTATGTTTATGGTTTCATGGACTTAAATTGCTGCATTTTATTGATGAAGATTTTACTTATAGGTGCAGATCTGGAATGCTTTCGGTGATTCAGTTTCACATCTTCCTGCTGATGGTATGAAGCAAAGTAGCGGGCTGCATATTTCAGGATACAATCCTTTATTGACTGCTGATGAGTATTTGGGCTTAACAGTTTCAGAGGTTGGATTTATAGCAATTCTTCATTATGCTTCTATTTTTCTCCAGGCTTGCATCTGATCTTTTTTATGTCCTTTTCTTGGCAGTCCACTGCTAACGATGAGGTTCTGGGGCCTGCTTTGAATGGAGTACCTGCTCCTAGCAAATCATTGGATGATGTATTGTGACCATCATTTACACCCTCAATAAATCCTTCAATTGTTTGAACCCTTCTCTCCTGATGATTGTACGACTAGTGTTTTAGCCTCTTCAATAATCAGCTTACATCCTCATTCTTTTGACAGGAGGAGACAAAATTGCACACAACTGATCATAGATCAACTAACCCTTTTGATCTTCCATATGATTCTGAGCTAGAGCCAAGTGAAATGGTATGTTGCAGTTGTGGCTCTTACTGGATCGGCAGCTGATACCTTTTATCTCAATTATCTGTGTGAGATAGTGTGAATCTTCTGTGGCTTGTGGCTTACTCGTAGCTTAGTCTAAAATAGCTCATATTGTGAATCTTCTGTGGCTCATAGCTTACTGTTGCTTAGTCTAAGATAGCTCCATTTCACTTTTTATCATGATCTACTGACCAAAATGGGCGAGACTTTCTTTTAGAATGCATCTACACTTCCATTGAGGTTAATTTTGCACCATTATGAAGCGGACTACAACTTTCCACTGTACTCAAGCAGCTCTATGTGGAGCGGGAGGCATTTTATTCTTGTTTATTAGCTCATAAATACACGATTAGGTCAATATCAATATGTTCCTGACATTAACATGGCATTTCAACGGGGAAGACCTTTCTTTCAGTTTGGGAAGTTATTCTGAACTTTTTTGCATATGCTGGTGTTGCACATGCATGGAAGGATGTTTTCATTTCTATGCTTTTTCTTTTATGAGATTCTAGGTTATAGTATTGTTGGAAACTGATATTTTGGTTGCGGGAGAAGTGGAGAGATAAAATGTCATATTAAGGGTATGTGTGAACGGTGGCTTGCTTAGCTAGTTCTTGGCATCGTTAATAAAGAAAAATGCTACCAAACTCACACCAAAAGAGAAGACTGGAAAATTATAAACTGAGCATGTTTTGGTAGCTACCAAGTTACTAGTATTGGAGAGAGTTTTTATTTTAGTAACCTTTGCTTCTTCACCTATGGCTTCACTCGGTTTCAACTTTGTGAACTTTTGCAGTTCTTCGACATGAGCTCTCTGCAAAATGTCCTACCTACTACCCATTTGCCTGCTAGTCTACTTGGTGATGTTACACAACCATGGTTTCCTCAAGAAACGATGACATCTTACGCTCCAAGTATACCACAAGGTACTTTCTCCTTGAATATTTTCTAGAGCCAAACCTGAAGTGCTGGGGACCTTGTTGTCAGGCCTCTATTGATCCATGGAAATATAAAGCATCTAGTTGAATTCTTAAGAAAAGCGTTGAAATATTATCCTTGCGTTTGATAATCTGCTCATCCCATCTTATTCTCTTAGGTGGTTTAGCGTATATAGCAGGCCAAACACAGAATCCTCAGTTAGCGTAAGTTTTGAGGTGGTTATTGTCTTCTGTTGTTATTATTGTATTGGCAGTCGATTTCACTTGATCTAAGGAGTTGCTTTTGAAAACAGGAGTGTTCAGGCTCATGAACCTGTTGCTTCCATCGGAGGGAATCCATTTGCATAGGATTCAGCAATCAGAAATAGCTATATATCATTTGGGGTTTGTTGTAGAAATTTTCCCTGGAACTAATTGTTTCTAGTCATTTGGTGGGCTTAATCTTAACATTGTTACCATTACTGGTCTCGCTGTTGCTTTTGGAATTTCTTATTCGGGTGGTTATTGTACTTGCATTCTTTGTGAAAAGAAAAGCTAGTTTCTACCAATTCACAAGGCCATACAACTGTAAGGCTTTATCTGGTACATGGAACAAATGTTGTGTAATCTTCAGATGAAAACGCCGGATTGGCTGGTTTGCTGTTGTTTCATACGCTTAAATTTGATATTTTGCAGAATCGAGTTTTTCTTGTTATTTATCGTGGACATAGTACTTCCTTACGCTCGGAAAAGCTCGGCCGATTGAAGATAAATAATGGAGACTTTTTTGAATGTCTTAACATTTATGTGTATGTCTATTAATTTTACAATAATATGAGCTTTGGAATTGAATGTACGCATTGGGATTTTCTTAGCAATTGGAAAACCAATATGAAATGAAACCTAACGGAGCAAAGCAAACATGCAGATCAAATGAGGGCAAAATTTTTATTTTCATGTTTAAACTTTAAACAATAGCAGAATAGTACAAGAGGAAAGAGAGACTTGGCGGAACACCAATGCAGTAAGTGGTTCTTATGTCCCAATTTTTCCGCGAGGGTGAGGCATTGCGTTTCTTGGCCGTAAATGTAATCAGCGACCACCGGTTCGACGTAATTCCTCATCGAAACCTAAACCCAAAACCTACCCATGGAGTCCAGCATTCTCGAGACCATCGGCACGGAGATAATCGGAGTGATGTCTCCGGTCTCAATCTGTATGCTTCTCGTTGTCCTCATCGTCTATTCCCTCTCTCCGTCCAATCCTTTCTCTTCCGCCGCGACCTCCGCCCCACCGATCCAAACCGCCGCTAACCTCGTTTACCTCGAGAATCCCTCTGATTCTGCGACGCAGAAGCTCGAGGGAGCCCTGCTTAATGCGTTGGTCTTCGTTATCCTTATTGCTGTCGTCACTTTCGTTCTGGTGCTCTTGTATTACTATAACTGTACCAACTTCTTGAAGAATTATATGCGCTTCTCTGCCTTTTTCGTGCTAGGTAGTTTCGCCGTACTGTTATTACCTTAATTTTATAGTTACTGCCGGTTGATATGTTTATGGATTGGGAAGTATAAATTGCGGGAACACCATCTCTGACTGTCATCTGCATCTGGCACACTCCTTTCTACCATTTGATACTATTATCGTCTCTTCCCACATTTCTCTATGACTTATATTTATTCTCCCAAGTTCACACCTTGGTGGCTATGTAGCAGAAACCACATGCCCATTCACTCAATTATATGTGTACTGTCTCTTGTCTTGCCCAGATTTGTGAATGTGGGTTTATCAATTTCGCATCATGGTCTAACTGCTGGATTGACTACTCTTCTTCCTCTGCATCTGATAGTTTATGTTTCGTCTTAACTTCGTGATGCTTTCTCTTTTCCTTATTTGTTTCCTTTTCCTTTCTAGGTTCAATGGGCGGCTCTATCTTTTTGTCGATAATTCAGCACTTTTCAATACCAATTGATTCGATTACCTGCTTCATCCTGCTGTTTAACTTTACGATTGTTGGTGTACTGTCCGTGTTTTCAAGTGCAATACCAATTGTTCTGAGGCAAGGATATATGGTTGCTTTGGGTGTATGTGTAGCCGCTTGGTTTACGAAGTTACCAGAATGGACTACATGGATTTTACTGGTCGCACTTGCCATTTATGATTTGGTGGCAGTTTTGGCACCTGGTGGCCCACTTAAACTGTTGGTGGAGTTAGCTCAAAGTCGTGATGAGGAGCTTCCAGCATTGGTATATGAGGCTCGCCCCGTGGTTTCTATAAATGGGGAGAGTCAGGTTCGAAGTTTCGAACTACTGGCTGGTGTGGCTATTCAAACTGGGTCATTGGAGATGCAAACAGCATCAGGGAGTGGTGTGGATGGAAGAGAAGGTGAAAATGAATCGAACACTGAATATTCTGGTATTGAGCTGAGGAATCTTGGAAACGTGGATGGTGTTTTGAATAGAAATGAAATAGAGAGGTCCCCTCTGGTGGAGATTTTGCGGGGGCGGTCATCTAATAGTGATTCATCAGAGTTCTCAACAGTACTTGGGAACCGAGACTCTGAAATTGTGATGCATGAGGAAAGGTCTCCTCTTGTTGATATGCTCGATTTAGGGGATGAGAGCCAACAAATTAGGAGGGATGGCTCTGATATGGGTGCCAGTCGAGGTATTAAGCTTGGTCTTGGAGACTTTGTTTTCTACAGTGTTCTTGTGGGTAGGGCTGCCATGTATGACCTGATGACAGTATATGCTTGTTACCTTGCAATTATTTCAGGGCTTGGTTGCACCCTTATCTTGTTGTCAGTTTACCATCGGGCTTTACCAGCTCTCCCTATATCAATAACTTTAGGTGTTGTCTTTTATTTCTTAACTCGATTATTGATGGAACCTTTTATAGTTGGGACAGCGACAAATCTGATGATGTTTTGATCCTTTTAACTTGTTGCAAGAAATGAGAAGATAACTTTTGCACTGTTTAAGCGTAAATGTGTAGACATGTAGTTAGTGTTGCTCTCTCATTTTCCTGTCCTTTGTACAAGTTTTATTCAGATTCAGGAAATGACTAAATAGTACAGTAATGTCAACAAAAAGTTGCAAGTAGTTGAACCTAATTAGGCTGGCCTTTAGTGCTTTGCAGAACTAGGACCTTATTTTTTCCTAGTGAAGTGTGTCAATGTATGTTTTGTCATTGGCCTTGACCTAAATCAGATGTACAATATTGTTGGTATATGTTTACTCATATATCACAGATTGGTAGCAACATAACTTACTTTCTTGTGGCTTTTTGTAGAACAACAATGTTTATTATGCAAAATGTTACAAAAGATTTATTGAAAGCAGTGTTTTGGGCTCTTGCAGACATTCTTATATTAAGATTTGCCTTTCCATATGCTTCATCAATTCCTTTTAAACCATGCTTAGAGTTGCCTTGTTACGGAACAGTACTATATAAGTTGGTTATTGTTGAAATCTGGACGTTGGTTTAGATTCTTTTTAGTTGGCCTTTTGTATTGGGAGGAGTGGCAGCATATGTGAATGTATACATATAGCTATATGTAGATTATTTAACACAAGGACATTGCCCTTGTTGTCTACTGTACTTTTTATTGAAAATGCTTTCCATGATACGTAGATATGGTTCAGCTGGTGGGATTTTCTGCAATTGCAATCTTTGGCATGTTTGGGGTACCAATTCTGCTAGCTTGCAACGCTTGTTAATTATCTGAATATTTTAAAACATGCCAACTTTGTCCTTCAAGTTTCAACATTTCTGTGCAAGATTTGCTGGAACAGCAAAAGGAAGTGAATCTTCTTGCTATAGTTGTTTGCGTGTTTGCTATTGGTACTGAAAAACATGGTGTAGAGGGTATTCAATGTAAACCAGATTACTGGTTTAATAAACATGTTGATCTTAGTAACTGGTTTGTCAAAAACTTTTGTACTTTGTTGTATATCCAAAGTCCATTTTGGAGTAGGGTATGCGTAAACAAGTACCTGCGGAAAGAAAGTTATTTTTGCAAATGGTTCCTTGAACAAAAAATTATTTCTCTTTATTTAGAGACATTATTTTTATGTAGTACTTGTTAGTCATACAAACTGTCATATATTGAATTGAATACAATCTT